>JAJIYU010013623.1:0-13754 GCA_030144865.1 Tinospora cordifolia
GTATTTTCTCGAATTATTTCTATTTTCTTTAATAATTCATCCAAAATTGAGAAAAATAGGGAAAAATCTTGTATTTTCTCATTATAATTTCAGAAAATACATTGAGTACATATATGTCGGACCCGTCGTTCTGATGTTAAAAATGTGGGTCGTCACAAACATGTTACTAATGCAGGTATAATGATTGAATAATGCATTAATACTGAAATAATGTAGGTATAATGATTGAATAATGTGTTAATACTAAAATAATGTAGATATAATGATCTAATAATGTAAATATAAAACTGTATGAAAAATAATTTTTCAATAATGCGTGAATAATGGTATATACATACTAGATACATCATGTGAATAATGCGGGTATAAATATGTCTCGATAAATTTAAAATAACTACAAATAATAATACCTATTAAAGAATGTAGGGATAACAATAGAATAATGCATAAATAATGGTATAACCAATGAATGGTGGTATAATGTAGGAATAACGATCAAATAACATGCGTATAAAGATGTAGGGATAACGATAGAATACTGTGTGAATAATGGTATAACCCGTAAATAGTGGTATAATGTAGGTATAACGCTCGAATAAAATGTAGGGATATCGATCGAATAATGCGTGAATAATGTTTTATATAACTCGTGAAATGCGGTATAATGTGGGGATAAATATTGAATAATACGCATATAAAAATATAGCGATAACAATCGAATAATTCGTGAATGATGGTATATATAACCCGTAAAATGTAGTATAATATAGTGATAAATATCAAATAATGCGTATATAAAAATTTAGCGATAATGATGGAATAATGAGTGAATAATGGTATAAATAACCTGTGAAATGTGGTATAATGTAGGAATAAAAATTGAATAAGGCACGTATAAACATATAGCAATAACAATCGAACTGATATGTGTATAAAATGAATAATGCACAAATAATAGTAGAATGTATGTATAACAAACTGATCGAGAATAACGCGTGAATAGTGGTATAATATAGGTATCACGACCAAATAATGCAGGTATGAATATTGTTCAGTTGGTTAATATACCTTACGAATAATACGTGAATAATGGTATAATTGAAGTATACTATATGAATAATGCTTGTATAATATTTAATTGTTCAATTACATGAATAATGCATAAATAATGATATAACATAGGTATACCATGTGGATAATGCGTGTATATAAAACAAATAAAATATATTTAATTTAAGAATAATGTGTGTATAAAACTGAAATCAGTGCTTCAGAATTGATCACTTGTATCATTTTTGAATAAAATCGATATAATAAAGTTCACATATGAATAACATTATTCATAGATGATTCAAAATAAAACAATTTGCCCCAGAAGGCAAAATAAAATGACAAAATTCAAATGAAAAATAGTTGAAAGTGTTATATATGAACCATAATCATATTCAAATGATACAAATCTGAAATATCAAAATTAGTATTACACATTGTCCATGAAAAACTATGATGCACGTTAAAACAACCTTCTTCCATTCTTTACTTCTTTAAGACCCACTATGATTGGATCCTACAGCCAATATTGAATCGACCTGATCTTTCATCATCACTCTTGGTGCCTTCATTCTGCTTCAATCTATCATGCAAGTACAAATTAACAGCCACCTTTTTCCTGTAGCTCACCATATCAAAAACAGGTAAAATTTTCTTTCTGGTGGCAAAACATTCAACAAAATAAAACGTAAACATTCCATAATCACAATCATCTTGCACTGGTAGATTATCAACAATTGACGCCTTGAATGTCTCTTTCTCAAGTCTATCCTTCGGGTCAACTTTCGATTTGTAAAATCCAATCATATCGAGATAAAAAGAAAGAATGGTGGAATAAGCTTTAATAGCCTCCATTAACATAGCATCAACAGTAGGAGTACACAAGGAATGGTATACATATATGCAACCTTCGTGAATGATGATGCAGCTAAGGATCTAAAGGAACGCGACCGCAACATTAATAGGGAAAATGACATAGTCAACATCAGACCACGGAGTGTTGTAGTACATGTAGTGCCCTAGCATATACTCCATAATCACCATCTCCTCCCATAACACAGATGCATCCTTCTCTTTTTTGAATCTTCTATAAACAGACTGCAACTTTTGATCGAAAAAGTTGTTTATTGTTGTACACTTGATCTTAATCAATTCATCATACTTGCTTTTCTTGCGCAAGTAATAGAACATCACATCTACATGCTGCCAATACAAAATTTATAAATTGGAATAAAAAATTTGGGTCATGAATAAACATTGTATAAACATGAAACATTCAAAACATAATAAGTATGTTGTTTGTATAACATCTCATATACTGAAATAACAAACATAACAGAGTTTAAGAACATGTTATATAGATGATATTGGTATCATATCAGTATAATATGTATACAAAACAACATAACATAGTTTAAGAACATGGTACATAGGTAATTGAATATGTTAATAAGGATTAATCTATAATATATATCCTCATATATGTACATTATATGGACAGAAATTGGTATCATATCAGTCACCTTTTGCATCTTTTAAAGGATGAATATAGGTGTGTGTATAATATGTGTATACAAACATTGCAAAGTGTCCAAAACCCTATATTTTGGTATTATGTTGGTATATTATCAGTATAATATCTATAAGCAATATTATTAAGTGCAAAAAATTAAACTTACAGAGGAGGAGATAGGTTAGCCAGGGGTGAACATTGTGTAAAATTATTCCTTATCAGTGACATCAGTGATTGAAAAATCAAAAGTTAGATTCAGATTGTTTTCACGATCATAATATACTTTATTTGACCTAAATAATGTGACAGATGTTAATATCAATGTATTATAACTAACAACAATATTCGAAATGCAAACTTAATCTCTAAGAAAACTTACTTTGAACACTTCGACCAACCCTTTTGAATCCACTCATCAAACTCAGCTATAGCATTGTTGTCTATATCTTCAAGCAGACAAATGTTTAAGGGGGATAGTCATCCCTTCACAAGCTCCTTTCTTTTATGTTTATCTCTAGCGGGATGTCTTCCCCTTTTATTAACTGTAGGAGCTAAAAGAAGTGGAGTGTAATCTTCAATAGAGACGGCTAAAGTTGCAACATTGACTGTCGACTCAACAATTTCAGCAATTGTGGTTTCTTGTTCACATTCAACAGGTGCATGATATTTCGATTCATCCTTGTCAGCAACCTAGGTCAGTGAAATTAAACGAGAAATGTCCAGAAAGCAGATAAATTAAGGACAGTTAGATTTATAAAAACTACAAAAGCATACTCTTGAACTGATAAAAGAATCATATTCATAATCTTATCAGGATTGACGATTTTTTCTTCTTTCTTTCACCTTCACTTATTGTTGAGTTGGCCTTTAACATGAAAATATTCAATATTAATGGATAATGAAAATAAATCTAAATGACAAATCACAATCCAAATAAAGTGTTCAGAAGTACCTTCCTCTTTTTGTTGCAATCACTAACAATATCTTGTAATGTTGTCAAACTCTGGCATACAGCTTCAACATCAGTACATTTGTCCCTAGTAGCAGATTCTTCTTTACTGTCTTCTGTTTTATTTACATCATCTTTTTCAAGATAGTTCTACATGAAAAATGGAAAATTTAGTGAGTCAAATGAATGTATACAGTTGGTATAACATCAATATGCACAAGCAAACAGTAGATAACAGCAAGCATACAATATATAATATATTATACTCATGGTATAATGTAGGTATATAAATGGTATACAACTATCACATCATTAATATATTGCAATGAAAGTCTAAAAAAACTGATTGGTTTTGAAGCTAGGAACATTTACCTTCTGCAATAGGGATTTCAAATAATTAATTTCTTCAAAAATCTTATCAAAACCCTCTTTCAACATTATTTTGATCTCGTTACAACAACCGCACTGCCTTCCAAGTATACTTATGGTTGCAGCAGACTTATTTACAGGAATATTATCGCCAATAGGTTTATTTATAGGAGGGGACAAAATAAATATTGGAGGATCAACAAAATTATCATAATCTCAAAATTGATGTTGGCCCCCATCTTCTTCAACAACATCAATCTCCTTATTAGCTTCTGCAATCAAGCCATCCATGTATGGCTGCAGTAGCTCATTAGGGCTTGCTACAAAATTTTTGAACTAAAAATAGACAAATATGAGGTCATAAGAAATGTGACAACAAAGAATAGTTCAATTATAATATAAATCTTGTGCATACTCTATGATCAAATACATGAAAAATTACCTTATTAACAGATGAATTGTTCAGCACCTTCTCCATGCTCCTGAAATTGGGTTCCTCAATGCAAGTCCAGTTTAGTATACGAGGAAATCTATTGATACGTCGATTGGCAAACAAACCATCAGTATCAACAAAACACTCATAAAATCAAACTTGCAATGCTATTGGAAACCCAAGAAGCCTGTACATAATCGGGTATTTGCCCCTCCCAGCTTCTAGCTGAATTGCATTCACTGCAAAATTACACTTCATAGAATCTAATGTGGTGTCAAAAAGAGTCGTGCCCCGGGGATAATCCATATATTCACCAGTTTGTACAAGTTCAAAATCAACTTCATTTACCAATTTTTTTTCATTTTATTAGGAAACAAAAAACAATTGATAGAGAACAAAACTGCAATCTTCACAGCATCATCATTATTCTCCCATACCTGATTTGTAAATGCATCAAATATACACTTCTTATTTATCTTATCCACTCTCTTAAAGTATTTATCGTTCAAAATTTGACCCTGAAAACCAATTGTAGTGTTTTTGGTTTTTTCGTTGCATTTCAAATCCATAATCATTGTAAATTCAACTATAGAGAATTTTACAATAATGTTATTGAAATTGAAGACCAGAATAGACTCGTCTTTTTGAACAACCTCTCTCAACAATATATTATGAACCATATGAGATTACCAAATCAACTACTTCATATCAAGAAAATGGCCAAAATAAGTCTCCCAAAACTTCAGCAGCTAGTCATCTATCAACGTAGAAATCAACATATTGCATGCATTAAAGTTGGTCAGACACGCAACCTTAGCTGAGTATCTATTTTCAGGGTTAACAATATATTGATATTCCTACAGGTGTGTAATACCAGAATAACATGTTAAAAAGTGTATAATAACAAAATAAAAAGGTGTATAATATCAGAATAATCATTCAAAAGGATATAACATCATTATACATCTTTATATCAGAATAAACATTATAATAGTGTAGCATCTTTATACTCTATTATATAATAAACATTCAATAAATACTATAGTATAACATCTTTATACCTTAGGTATACCATAAATAGTTAAATATATTAGTGTATAACATCTTTATACTCAAACTATTCAATAAGAAGACATCATGTTTTTGGTATAACATATGTATAATACTAAGAAAAGAAGAAAAAACATGTTTGATCGAACAATATCATAGTTCAAAAAAGTTGAACAGACCACACAACCATTCACTATCACATTCAAATCAATACGAATATAAGATTCAGAAAAGTGTGATGTACCTAGTTCTTAACATTTACAATCGTCCTGTTGGGCGAGGATGAACACTCATTCTTCATTGTAACAGAGAAAATTGCAAACACAATGGAGAAGAAGACAGAAAGATTAGGGCACAGAAATGGAAACAAACTGAAATAAATTAAATTAATTGAAAAACCTTGGTATCCGTGAATAAATAATAGAAACATATATATAAATTTATACATGGGTATGTGTAAATGTGAGATTAGAATATTACATAAGTATAAATATATAAAAATATTCATTATGGTTGTATAATATGTGCGTATTATAATATGTGTGTGTTTTTACATAATGCATAGTCATAATATATTACACATATTATATGAGTATGGATATAGATATATATAATAGAATGTAAATTTATTAGTGTAAATAAATAACATTTTTATTTTGATATATATATATATATATATATATATATATATATATAATTCTGTTGGGACTCCTTCCCTAGGATGAAGGACGAACCGACTTGCATAGTATCTCAACAAACCCGCCCACAAGCCGAGCTTGCCAAGACACTGTTAAGCCTCAACATACACCACCATCACACACTTTCAGAGTAATCATAAGGAATGCAAAAGAAATTTAACACACGAATACCAATAAGAACTTGATATTTATCCAAAATGGATCATTATAACATGTGTAGCAACGGGAGTGACTATCCATTAGATACAAGCTTTCCTCACTCCTATACATAGGTTCTAACCCTCAAAATACAACAACAGAAAGGAAATAGATGAGAGCCTACCAAAAAGAGTAAGGGAATGCAACTCTATGCGATGACCACTCCCTTACCCTTATCCACGACTGAAGAACCTGAAAAGTTAGAGTAGTGAGCCTAATTGTCCACGGTGGCTTGGTGAGTAATGCAGTCTAATTCAAACTTAAAACAAGTATTCCACAATTAAAACATGTGCCATGAATGCATGAACAATAACATTATGCAGGTGAATGCAACAGTAAACACAATTTAAATTCATAATGCAGTCGTGCACCTTCATTCAAAAATAGTTAAATAATGAAAACATTCGCCGAGGCTCGCAAGCTCTCCGAGGCAACTAAAAATCACTCGAGTGGGTTGCAGATAGTTAGGCGCATCGTGTCGACTTCGATTAGGTCTTATTGCCATTGCCATCATTGTAACGACCAACCAGGACTTATTGTCGTTGCCTTATTGTGACAGCCCAATTAGGTTTTATTGTCGTTGCCATCATCGTAGGCCCACAGAACCCCCTCGGCGGGCACTCTGTGCTAGGTGGTCACCTCTCGGGGTCGTATGAGAGACTGACACAACTCATCCTAACCTTGTACTCTCAGACCTCGAGACTCGATGCACTTTTCATTTAAAACCCATTTAAAAGAATGCAGATTCATCACAATATGTAATCTCATTTTCATAATGCACAGAATAACAAGCTCTAAGAAATGAGTTAGAAAACACTACTCACAGGGATGCTCCGGTCCCGACGTTCCTCTTGCGACCGGTTGTATCTTGCTAGCAATTGGTCCTACGAAATCGACGTAGCTTCTTAACATTAACATGGGACTTGGCTCACTCTAATTCTACATCATTGGTTAATCATTTACTTGACCTAGTCAAGAATAGTCCCCTTTGTTCGTTCACCTTATCTTAGTTACTAAGTAAATTTGATTGACCTCGGTCAATCTTGGTCAACCCTAGTCAACTTATCATGTCACACCCCGCCTCCGTGCCGGACCTTTCGCAACTCCACAATTGAGCATCGCGTGGCATCACAGCTCGACGCGTGTGCCCGTCGAAGCGCTGGGCCGTGTGACTTCATTCTTTTTCCATTTCTGTTATGTTCAAGTCAAATAATTTCTTTTCTTTGTTCATTTCAAAACAAAACAACCTCTTTCACGAGATTCATTGTCAAATAAACTTTCGATATGTTTTCAAATAGCATTCAAAATTATATCACCGAAATTTCATAGGAAATAATACAGAAAATCAAAGTACCTACGGAAGCTTTCAAATCTCAAAACATTCGTCTAAAATCATTGAATGCATCAATCTTCATTCATAATATTTCAAACAATGAAATATCTGTTCAACATATAATATAAACAAAATAATAGGCTCACAAGCCAAAGTTTCAAACAATGTTTCATAATATAAAACAGTTCTATTTACACAAAATGATAACTAGCTAGGCAACAGGCCCATGTTCAAAATACATAAAAACTGAAATAGAGTTCAAAATAAAACATCTCTCTTAAAACTCTCCACCAGTCTCTTGATCTGTCAATCTTCACTGAGCACCAGGCCCATGAGTACTTGTAAAATAAAAATGGGGTGAGCTCGAAAGCCCAGTGGATCTCCCCTACATATCAATAACATTATACATACGAGCATACGAAGCATGCACACAGTTTCACATCATTTGGGATGTTTCAAACATTTAATTGGTTATTCTTGTTGTTCCATCTGATTTCATCAAGAATTAACCGAAAGAGTGAACCACCCTCAGTATCCCAATTGTGGTCCTAGACACAACCAGGCACGACATCTTTCTCACATAGACGTCTACTTCTGAGACCACGACCCAAGAAGATACTGAAACATATATATGCCATATGACTTTTCCAAATCCGAGGGTCACACAGCCGTTCGCAGTTTGGCCTGATTTGGGGATACCCACGATGACGTCCTGGTCACAACCGGATAACATCTACGTGATGTATCAGTGCCCGTCCATCGCCCCGGTACATGGAGTTCTTAATAAACCTCAATGTTCTTTAGTTTTACAATCATAGTTTTCATTCCATGCAGCATATAGACACGTTTATTCAAAATGCTAACCTAAGCAAGGAAAGCAAACAAACACTAAGCTAATCACAATATCCTAGTACTAGAAAGCGAGTAACCAGTCATAAGGATATCATATCAATCATTCCACCCAAGGCATACATTTCTAGCATGGTACTAAGTACAAGAATTTAAACATGAATCATATTCCATATCCAACATTCACATAATACTAAAGAGTGAGGAAAAGATAGTCAACCCCACCTGTATATGTCGGACGAACCCTTGCGCCGTTCCTCAACACTCACCACTCGTCAAATCTAAAATGAACATTTACAGATTCAATCCTCTGAATCTTCAAATCCCTCAAACTATATCAATAACCATCATAGATATCCAATCTAGATCATTCATATCAAATTCCAAATAAAGGGTTTTCCCAAAATTCGAATTTCTCATTTCACTGCATCAGCATACAAAACTACATTCATTTCCTTCCAAATTCAAAATAGAACATATTTAAAACTGGTCACTACTTCAAAATATGAACGGATCGAGTTTTATTACCTATCAAAGGATTTACACCTTCCAAATAGGTGAAATTCCTCTGGATCTGTCAAATATTGCAAATGAACAGTCAAAACTTCCATAATTTAGTATAAAATCATTAATTCATCGATTTAAAAAGAAGATCTGAGCTCATTTCGCTCCAGATCATTCCGTGCGTCAAAAAAAAACTAAATCACAATCTATTTTGCGGTTTTGATGTTGTTACCCTATGAAAATTGATTTGAACAAGTTTAAGGCTCCAAAGTCTCACCTTATATGCTAGAATTGTTCTAGATCTGATCTAGATCGTTTTAACTATCTCTAGATGAAAATTGGATCTCCGGTGACCTAAAAATGAAAGCCCCAAAAATCAGATTATTTCAACGATTTTGATCTGTTCTAGTTCTTTCGATTTTGTGTTTTGCGATTAAATAGGGGATGAATAGTAACTGCATGAACAGTACCCGTAGATAAACAGTACCACTATTCATAGAGGAAAATTTGCCCAGTTCCCCCTTTTTTTCCAAAATTAGTTCAATAAACCCCCATAAGTATCTTTTTTATTTTCTGATTTTTTTTCCACTTGAACTGACGTGATTTATATTATTTCTTTAATAAATATTATAATAAACATTTAAATCTTGTTTTCGAACATTTTGATATTTATTTAGTATTTTTTTAAATTCATTTTTTCTATTTTCAAACTTTAGGTTATACGCATATCTATTTAAAAATCATGTTTTCGAATATTTTAATATTCATTTAATATTATTTATTATTTTTATTCATTTTCAATGTGTATGCGTTAAAAATTTTAGGGTGATTACATATCATTTGCTGACCTAGCTGGTCAACAGAGTCACACAGGGTCAATTCTGGTATTCATGGAGTCAATTGGGCCAAAAAGGGTCAATATTCTCAACTCCAATCACCTAGGCACAACCTTAGCCTATGGCCCTATCTACCCAACCATTTTTTCGATTTTTTTGTGGGCAATCCGTTCATCAGATTTGCGCCAAACTTTGCAAAACTGTTCTAGATTTCCTAAAGTTTTTCTAGAATTTTAAATCATAATTTTTGGACCTCATTTACTAGGGTTTCTAAGTATGATAACAGAAACTGCACAGATCCCGTATACCCTGTGACAGGCAGTGACTGTTTGCCTTAATTGACCTACCTACACATATCAGAATGTCCTAAAATCTGGTAGGCAACTTTTAGACATATCTAAGGATCTCTCTACCAAATTTCAGCTCAATCTACCTAGGTTTGGTCAGTAAATTTTATCTCAGAAATTTCAGCCAGATTACAGAAAATTTCTGGGTTTATAGATTCTACTATCTTTATAGTGTTCTTTTCCCTCATTAAATCACAATTCTATGGGTTGTTTCTTGTGTCTAGTTGCATTTAATAGGTCATAACACCTCCATTAATCACAAACACTTCGAATCAGTAACATGCAATATCAAAAACATGTCTTTCATTCCACCAACATTCTGCTATATTCTAAAAAACACAAGAAATTTGCTCTAGGACCCTACAATCATGGCATATTTGAAAGTATAACAAAACACATCCACAAGGGCTTAAGTTCAGGTCTTTATACCTTTCTAGAACCTCTACTATAGGGTCTACAATGCCTTTGGTTCCAGCCCGAAAGGGTGCCTTTAGGTGTCCCGAATATAGCTCTTATTCTGGAGTCAAACTCTTTCTGTCGACACTGTTTTAACAGTAAATCTAACAGTCAGCATCAGTGGCTTATAAGATATATTAAACGTTTTAGTTTCTGATTTCTACCACTTGGACACTTGAATACTCATGATAAGGAGTAGAATGATGGATTTTTACCTCAGGGACGTGCCTAGAGTGGTTCAAGAGTGAGTTTTCCCAAGGTTGCTCCAACTGTAACAGTGAGTAAGTAATCAACTTCAAGGGTCCAAAAATCATGTACAAAGCCCTATTTTTCGTTCTTTAACTCTTAGAGATCAAAGTACATACAAAAATGAAGAGAGTGAAGTTTTACCTCCAAAAAGGAACTGCAAATGGCTAAGGTCCAAAGCTCCAAAGGTGGTTCCAGCACACACTTTCTGGTTTTTCTGGGTTTGAACAGTGTGGACAGCACCTCTTCTTGATGATTTCTGCTTCAGATGGCTCCAAGACTGGGCAAACCACTTGTGGAACTTTGTAGGTGGTGGTACAAGCTTCAAATCAAGCTATAGTTTGCTGGATTTGGTTGAGAATTGATGAAGTTCTAAGTTAGCGAAGTTTGCTACAGAAATGTGGAATTTCTGGACTTTGAGCTCAAAGAAGCCATTTTGTTGCATGGGGGTCCTTGCTTGGCAAAGATGTGACTGACATGTGGCTTCCAAGTGGCACTCAACCTCACATGCTGGATGCCCTGTTGGCAACATTCATTGGCTACAATGGAAGCCATGAGTTGATGGCAAAACCATGGATTATAAACCATGAGCTCCCATGGTTTTTGCAGGAAAATCTGCTGGAAATTCATCAAAAATCCCCAAAATTTGGATGTTTTGCGCACAAGAGGACAAAAGAGAAAGGGCTTCGACCATCTGGACACGTGGGCCGACCCACGATTTAGGTTGAGATCTCGCGCGAGCCGCTGGCCTGCGCCCTATTCGGTGCAGTCGGGCCTGGGTGGCCCAACCCACTTCAGCTCGCACAGGCCATTCAGCCCGTGCGCTGAAGCTGCCCCAATTTTTTTTCTTTTTTTTTCCTTTATTTTTTTCCTTATTTCCTTATATACATACATATACCAATATACATACGTATTTTATACCAAAATTTCACATTTTTTTCTAAAATTATAAAATTTCTTAATTAATCATTCTCCATCAAAATGCCACTATTATACACCATTTCATCATTTATTCAATTATTTCTCTCAAAAATTGAATAATTTCTCAAAAATCATATTTTTCTCCCAAAAATTTCATTTATCATTCTAAAAATTCTATGATTATTCCAAAAATTCACAAATCAACCCTAAAGGTTATTTTCCTCAAGAAAACATATTTTCCTTATATTTTCATGTGTTTTCTCCTTAAAATTTTATTTTTTTCCTATTATTCTCATTTTTTAATAATTAATCCAAAATTAGAAAAATTGGAAAAAATTTTGTATTTTCTTATTAGAATTCCAGAAAATACATAGAATACATATATGTCGGATCCGTCAATCTGCTGTCAAAAATATGGGTTGTTACAAATTCACTACAAGAAATTGATGATACAACAATGTCAATTCAACAACGTGCATCAACGACCGTCGTAATAGAAGGCATACAACAACGTTCATAAAATGTTTGTTGTCAAATCGCTTATGTAAAAGATATACAACAACGTTCACCATGGGAACATTGTTGAGAAGGCCATTACAACGAGCAGACGAATGTTGTTCTATGTTATTACAACAATCATAGTTGCTTGTTGTCGAATGACACCTTCTACAACGTTCGTTAGTTTATTGTTGTTAAAAGAACGTAAGTTTTTACAACATTCATTCGTGTACATTGTCTATAGCCGTCTATAACAACATTTATTTGACCGTTGTAAATGTATTACATTATATACATACGTTATTCATATATATGTTACACCTATATAATGTCACTAATGCGTGAATAATGGTATAACCCGTGAATGACAATATAATGTAGGCATAACGATTGAATAACATGCGTATAAAGATGTAAGGATAACGATAGAATAATGCGTGAATAATGGTATAACCCGTAAATAGTGGTATAATGTAGGTTTAACGCTAGAATAATTCACGTATAAAAAATGTAGGGATATCGATCGAATATTGCATAAATAATATATATGGTATATATAACACGAGAAATGTTGTATAATGTAGGAATAAATATTGAATAATACGCGTATAAAAAGCTAACGATAATAATCGAATAATTAATTCGTGAATGATGGTATATATATAGCGAGTAAAATTTAGTATAATGTAGGGATAAATATCGAATAATGCGTGTATAAAATTTTAGCGATAACGATCGAATAATAGGTGAATAATGGTATAATTAACCCATGAAATATTGTATAATGTAGGGATAAAAATCGAATAATGCACGTATAAAAATTTAGCGATAACGATCAAATAATATATGAATAATTGTATATATAACCCTCAAAATATGGTATAATGTAGGGGATAAAAATCGAATAATACGCGTATAAATATATAGTAGAAACAATCGAATAATGCACATATAAAAATTGTTCTGTTGATCAATATACCTTATAAAATTATATGCGCGCATTATTTGTTTATCCCCGCATTATTATGAAATTATTCTCACATTATACTGCTATTCAGACGCATTATACATGAATTATTTGTTTGTTATACTTGCATTAGTTAGTCATAAATAAGGTACATATTTTATGTGTGTGTGTGTGTGTGTGTATATATATATATATATATATATATATATATATATGCACGCATTATTTGTTTGTCCCCGCATTATTATGAAATTATTCTCATATTATACCCTATTCAGACGCATTATATATGAATTATTCGTTTGTTATACTTGCATTAGTCAGTCATAAATAAGGTACATATTTTATGTATATATATATATATATGTGTGTGTGTGTGTGTGCGCGCGCATTATTTATTTATCCCCACATTATTATAAAATTATTCTCACATTCTACCGCTATTGACGTACATTATACATGGATTATTCTTTTGTTATACACGCATTATTCAGTCAAAATTGAAGTACATATATTATAGATATATATATATATATA
>JAJIYU010013624.1:0-13851 GCA_030144865.1 Tinospora cordifolia
AACCATATATATATATATATATATATATATATATATATATATATATATATATTTAGATCAACAAGTAGAATATAGATATGTACTTTATTTGTACCCATATAGGCCCTAAGAAATTATATGGTAGTTGGAAGACTGAACCCTTAGTTGGCGGGTATTGAAATGTTCAAAATAAAATTTTAAACTTAATAACACTAAAATTAGGATTTTTACAGACCCATGGTTATATTAAATTTACATTTATGCATTTAAGAAAAATATATAGATAAATATTTTATATATATATATATATATATATATATATATATATATATATATATATATATATGGTAGTTGGAAGTCAACACATATGGGGTATGCCTATTATATATATATTGTGTATTATTTACTCTTAAAAAATACACTGTAATTTTGGGTCATATAATAGACTAATACATTTAATGAAAATTACACTAGAAAAATTTGAATTTTATAACGTTAAAAGGCAATAATATATTACCAAAAGTTTTGAATCCTCGAAAGTGTGTAGCTTTTCTTTTCTTTTCTTCTTCTTTTGTTTTTCTTTTCTCCTATTTTTTTCTTTCTTTTCTCTTCTCGTTTTTTTCCTCTCTTTCCTTTCTTTGGTTTTCTCAGATGATGATGATGAGCAAGAAATGAAGGAATGAACACCCCCTTTTATAGCCAACAATTTGTGGCTCCCAATGCATTAATTGAATTTCTTTATATATCCACACACACACACACACACACACACATATATATAATCCCACTTTTCCTTATCCATCCAACGCATTCCTTATTATCTCTCAAATTTATTTATTTTTCCACTTCCATTTATCCAACAACTCACCATTATTATCTCTTCAATAAATCTATTTTCATTAATTCATTTCTTTCATTATCCATCTAACTCATTTCATATTATCCACTTAATAAATTTTCATATATTTATTTTTTTCAACTCAACCATCATTTATATCTTTACATATATATAGATACACCTATGGAAATTAATTCATTTCATTTTTTTCAACTTAACTCCCATTTACTAATTATTTTATTATTTATTATTTATTTAAATTTCTCAAGTAATATACTTATTAATTAATACTATCGCCAAAAATCACGAATTGTTGTTTAATACTCACATTAATTTATATAATTCCCTTAAACTCATATATTTTTATTTATAATTCATTAATTGATATATAAAAATACATGTTGAACCCGTGAACTCAATGTCCAAAAAACATGAGCCATTACTATAACACCCCAACCCCCAAGACTTTCAATTGGAATTAACTACAAGGCGAGACGGGTCAGTGTTACTTTATAAGTACACAACTTGACTTTCTATTTTTATTCCATGCCTTAAATAAGAGTGCTTGTAACACCCCAATCCCTGTATTGCTTCTTTATTTAGACATGACTACTGCTTTGACAGTTGACTTAACCATGCAGGCAGGTTGTGTCGGTATTACATTACAAGTGACTCACACTTAACATTTTATTTCAATTATCTTATGCTTTAATGCAATTCAAGAGCAGTTAACTCAATTTTAAGAATCAAAACAAATGAGGTAACAATACAAAAGATAAAAGAAATTCACAAAATTTATTAATTAAAATAAAGTGGAGTACATAACACAATTTTAAAGTAAAACTTTATGACAGAATATTCAAAACTTGGGCTACATGCCCTTACAATCAAATATAAAAACTTTCCAAAAAGAAAGAGACTCATTATTTTCAACGTCTTCAAGCATGTTCAATTTTCTAAAAAATAAGAGAGGAAAGGTGAGCACATAGCCCAATGGATCCTTTTTAAACAACCAATTTTCTAATTTAGACTAAAAATAAATCCGTAATTCATATATTTGCATACATTAGGTGTTTCAAGCAACATTTTGTGTATAATTGTGACTTAGACCAAAAGGGTTTTCAAGGCCTCTGATGTTCTCAACAAAATACCTCCTTAGAGTAAAAAAGGTATTTCTTAGCCAATTTCATTGGACTTTTGGACGTAGGGCCTCTCACCCACCAACCAAATATTTTGGTCTTTACACCATGTGAAAGTGAACATCATAATGACCCACATGTTCATTCATCTCATAATTAAGAGGGAAATGTCAATTCTTTGCAAGATCACTCAAGAACACAAGGGTTGCTAAGGATAAGGCTAGAACAAGTTAAGAGGGAAGTGTCAATTCTTTGCATTGAGATAAATAATAAGTGTGCACAAGGGGGGTTTATATAGATTTTCAAGAGCACAAGGGGGCTACGGCTTGGGCATCTTTGATTAGGGTTTCCTCACAAGTTGAGCAACATTCCATACACACAAGTGATGACTTGCATTGGATTGGGCAAGTGTGCTCATTGGACCACCAAAGCTTTCTAATCTTATGTGAACATATATTGGATTCTTTCCTTGCTTTCTTAATTAATTGAGAAAATAATTTCAGACTTGGAATATATTCTAATTGAATTGGGATGTCCCATATAAGATCTAGTTTGGGACTTAGCAACTTTCCTAGACAATTCTTTACTTGGTCATCACACAAATCACATAGGAAAATCTTCTAATTTTGACGTTTTTTGATTAGGGAATTGTTTCCAATTCTTTTTCTTGGACATCCAGCATGGGAAGTACACAATAATACTTGAGGGGGACACAAGTCATGGTCTTCGGAATCCTAAGAAACTCCCTTAATTAGCTCATATCCAAAGTTGGCGCCCCATATGAGAGAATCACATAGATTTGACACCAAAATGGGAGATGAAAACTTTCCTTATTGGTTTCTTGTGTGATTGTGAGGACGCCTAGGGCTTGTGTGTGTGTCTTATTCACATTTTAGACACTTCTAATTAGGTTTCCTCACATGTGTGCACATCATACACACACATATGGGTTGATTTTGCATAATAGGGCGTGGTGTACATTATAAAAGTGTGGTGTACATGAGATCATTCTTCATAGTTTCTTATAGGTGTGGTGTACTTGATCATTTGCATGGCACATGGGATCATTCTACATGATTTCAAATAAGGGAAATTGCGGTTAGGTTGGGTGAGGGTGTACATGATCATGGTGTTCTACCCATGTGGTTTGCACATGTTTAGGGGTGGCCATGCATTTATGAGTCCATATGAATTTAATAAAAAAATATCCCATTATTTACTAAGAATTAAGGACTTTAATATATATTTTTGTGTTCATAATAAACTAACACACATTTCCAAATCATCATTTAACTATGATGATCTTCATTTCATTTACTTTCCTAATTTAGACTCTACTGAAGGGTACTAGGCAAATGAAACTTTAATTTTTGCCAATTGAGCTGATTTTTGGATATGCTGTCTAGTTGATCGGTTCATGTCGTCCCATGTCATTTGGGTCATTTTGGGTTCCTAAGGGTCACTAAATGAAGATTTTGGACCTGCTAAATTTTTTCTTAAAATGGACCCGATTTTATTTCTTACCCAAATTTCATCCAATTGAATTTGAAATTCTCATTTCATTAAGTATAGGATTTTCAGGGTATTACAATACTTCATTCAACATTTATTGATTTAATTTAGTAAGGCAATTATACAAGAGATAAAAAAAATAAAATTCAAATCTTTTTTCAATTAATAAAATAAGAGACAGCTACATAACTTTAAATACAAATTTATTTTAGTGGAATTTTTACATTCTAAATATTCAAAATTTGGGCTACAAGTCCTTACATCAAAATAGATATAGGAACTTTCTAAAAACTAGCATTCTAAGTCTTTCACATGCATCATTATGTGTTTAATTTCCTGAAAAGATAAGAGAGGAAGGGTGAGCACATATCCCAGTGGATCTGTTTCAAATAACCAAATTACTAATTTAGATGAACAACACATTCAAAATTTAAGCACTTGTAAATCATTAGGGTTTCAAAGAATTTTTTATTTATAGTTGTAAATTTGACTGAAAGGGTTTAAAGACCCTTGACGTGCTTTATCAAAATACCTTCTTTGAGTAAAAAGACATTCTCTATGCCAAGTTTCATTGGATTTAGAGCCTAACCCGTATTCAAAGTATTTTGGGACATCACCCATGTGAACTAATCACATGTAAAGAATACCCATAGCGACCCTCATGTTTACTGTGACAGTATGTGGTTTTTAATCTCTATATCTTTCATTAAATCTCATACTCATGAATCATAAGTAAAATAATTTTAGGATGTTTAACATATAAACATTCAAAGCATGAAAACAAACAAATAGTATGCGTCATACTTTAAAATAAATCTAAACATGCATGTTCTAAGCATGACATAGTTTCATGATCGACTAATATGATACATACATGCAAATTTGAAATTTAAATCATGTTCTTCAACCTAAATATGCATACTAAATTAAAATCAAGCATGCATGAACATGATATTAAACTAAATAAGTAAAATATAGGTTAGAGATGTCATTTCCACTTAACTTGAAGATCACTAAAATTTTGGCAGAGTTTCCCCTCTTCAACACGTCTAGCACTCGAAGACAACTCAAGAACACTCAATTAAACACCAAAGGACTCAAGAATACAAGAGAAGTGAGAAGGGGCTGCCAATAAGAGGGCTGGAAAAGGCAAAGAGGACTTGTCAATTCTTGCTTTGAGATGATGAGAATGAGAGCACTAGGAGGGGTTTATATAGAGTTTTAAGAGCACAAGGGGGATGGTATGGCATGTGCTCACAAAGCAACTTTCCTTTACACACTAGAGGATAGTTTTGTATGGTTTGGGCAAGTGTATCTTTCCAATTCCCTAAGGTGAGGATGGTTTGGCAACTATGCAAGATATGGTTTCCATTTCATGTATGTGCACAAGATATTTGATTTCCTAATCATGTATGAGCACAAAAGGATTTGGAATACTTACTAATCTTTGTTTGGACATTAATCTAGGTGTGATTTTGTGAGCGAGGTAACTTTCCAATATGTTTTGGCAATTGATTCCTTTTCTTATGCACACCAAATCAACAAGATTTAACAACCTTCTATTTTGAATTAGTGACTTCTAAACTTATTCCTTGGGTGTTTAGAAACATTTTTTTAACAACTTCTATTCTTGAATTAGAAATTTCTAATCTTGTTCCTTGGGTGTTTAGAAATATTTTTCAGCAACTTTTATTCTTGAATTAGAAACTTCTAATCTTGTTCCTATGGTGTTTAGAAACATTTTTCAGCAACTTCTATTCTTGAATTAGAAACTTCTAATCTTGTTCCTAAGGTGTTTAGAAACAATTTTCAGCAACTTCAATTCTTGAATTAGAAACATCTAATCTTGTTTCTAAGGTGTTTAGAAACATTTTTTCATGTTTCCTCATTGAAACTTTTCCATTCTATTAGGGTGAACACAAGAGATGATGGCTAGGGTTTGTGTTCAGGGACGTTTTTCTGTGCATATAACTTGGGTGCACATGATCATTTGCTGTGTGTGCATGAGATCATTTTTTTAGGCTTTTCTAAACAAGCATGGACGGTTTACTTGTGTAGTATAGAGTGTGGTGTAAATGATCAAAGTATGCTCACCCATGTGACTTGCACATGCTTAGGGGTGCTCCTACATTTTTGGGTCCACATAAATTTAAAATAAATTCATATCTTTCATTTGGCTAGGATTTTTGGCCTTTGCAGACACTTTTGGGTTCACATAAATTTGATAAAAATTCATATCGTTCAATTGGATGAGTTTTTCCCTATTTTCTTTCCTAATTTAGATTCCCTTGACGCATACCAAGTACATAAACTCTTAATTGGGCAAATAAAATAAATTTTGGATGCCTAGGCCATTTGAGGTGTTTACTTCATTTCATGGTATTTCATTTCATTTCGTTTTGTTCCTTTTTCTTAAGTTTCACTCTCCTAAGAGGTTTTTTGAGCACATTTGAACTTGCTAATGGATTTTAGAAATAAAGTGTTCTTCATTTATCATTTCATTTAGTACAAATTTTTAGGGTGTTACAACTTACCTCCTTAAAAAATTTCATCATCGAAATTCATACATATTTAGGGTTCCTAGCGAATAGATGTGGGTACTTGGTCTTCATTTTGCTTTCCATATCCCAGGTAGCATCTTCCATCTCATGATGCTTCCATAGCACCATAACTAAGGGAATATCCTTAGTTCTCAGGTTCTGTAACTTGTGATCAAGGGTTCTAATTGTCGCTTCCTCATAAGTGGCATCATCTTGGATGTTTACTTCCTCCTAGTTTGCTTACTTGGTCTATCGATTGAATTGGCATGAAATGAGCCACTTTAGAAAGACGATCCGCTACAACTGATATAGTATCTTTACCTTTCTGGTTCTTGGGAAAACTATTGACTAAGTCCATGACAATGTTATCCTACTTCCATTCAGGATTAGGGAGTGATTGTAACATTCTAAAGGGTTTTCAGTGTTCTGCTTTTACTTGTTGATGGTTAAGCACTTGGAGACATGCTTGGCCACGTCTCTCTTCATTCCTCTCCACTAGTAAGTCTTTCTGAGGTTCTGGTACATCTTGGCCCTGCTTGGATGCATCGTGTATTCGATTTTTATGAGCCTCATCCAATATGATTTGTTTACACTGTCCATAGACTCTTTCCTCGAGTCTTAGGTGTTCTTAGCATGTAATCCTATTAAATTTCCTCTATTAGGCTTGTGAGCCATGTGTCTTTTCATTATTTATCCTTGATTTGACATAGAAGATCTAGATGGCAATAGCCAAGCCTAAAGTCTTTGGTTAACTGGTACTTCCGTTTAAGGCTAAAAATTCTTCGGTAGCATCCCGCCTCTGACTTAATAGACTTGACCACACGACATGCCTCAAGATTGCTGCTTTAAGTGACTAACACTTTCTTTTTCTTTTTAACATTCAAAACATAGCCACAAAAGCTCTTAAGGAAATTAATTTCATTAATTGAAAAAGTTTAAGTACAAAACCCTATTGAAGCCAAAATTTGTAAATGCTAACATATAACAATTTTTATGTAAAGGACCTTATGCCGCTAATTAAATTTAAAACAAGTTCTTCTTTCCTAATATTGTTATACTAGGGTTGCTAGGGTAGGTATTGATCTTCTTGAGCCTCAATAGTAAACACTCTGGCTTGGTTCTGCCCATAACCCTGATTCTGCTTGGTTGGAATTTTGCTGTTGCTGTCTGCCCAGAGAATGATCATTCTAACCTCCTCCCTAAGTATTTTGTGGTTGAGGAGCTTGAGCGGGTGCAGTCGAGCAATTTTTGGCAAGATGACCCTTCTGCTTACAACATAGCACAGTCCTTGTTTCATCGCTTGTTCTTTTGACTCTTCTTTATTTTGCCCCTATTTCCATGTTTGTGGTGCTTTTTTACCACTCTTATTCTTCTTTTGGGCTTCTTGGTTTTCTTTTTTGTTCTTGAGCCTTTTGTTCTTTCCCCTCAACCGTTGCTCTAGGTTGAGCTCTTGTTCTAGAGTTAGAGCCTTTTCTAAGACGTCCTAATACGTCTTTAGGCCCAGGGGTCTTTACTATCTTTCGAATTTGCATCTTGAGACCTTGTGCAAAACGATTGACCTTCATTTTCTCTTCACTAATTAGCTTGGCGAGAAGTTGACTAGTTCAGCGAGCTTCCTTTCATACTCGACTACAGTTAAGTTCCTCTAATTCAGCTGGATAAAATCTTTCTGTAGCTTACTCAGTGTTACTTTAGGAAAGAACTTTTATAGAAGATCTTTGTGAACTTTTCCTAGCTCAATGCTTCAACATTTGTGTTAGGATCTCTCTTTATCATTTGCCACCAACTTCTTGCTAGTCCCTTGAAGTGGTGTGTGGCCAACTACTCTACATGATCCTATCGCGTTTAGTACATTTAGCTATCCCTCCATTTCTTAGTACCAATGTCAGTAGTGATATAGTGTGTACCATCAAATTGAGGAGGGTGAAGCTTTTGTAACTCCATCAACATCTTCCTCTACTTCTCATCCTAAAGATTCTCTTGATGATTCATAAACTCTAGTATAGGCAACAGCTGCGGTGTGGGAATTAGCTCAGGGACTGGTATTTGTGGTGCCGCTTGAGGTTTCATTTGAGGTAGTGCCCTCATGATCTAGTCTAAGACCCTCCGAGTGATTTCATTCGTCATGTTTTCCATTCGCGCTTCCATTCCAATAGGAGTCTCTTGTCCACGCTATTCAGTTTCGTTAGAGGTTGCAGCTCTAGTAGCGTATCTCTTTGATCCAACCATTATCTAGGAGTTAGAAGCCATTTTAGTATCTGATAAGGTATCACAACGAAAGATTTAAGTGAATTATAATCTAGGGTACACAACCCGTCTTTCTTTATCTTTGGGACATAAATGTTTTTTCAGACTTGAGAAGATAGCTGTCTCATCCATGTTCATTAATTGAGTTCGTAATCCCTAGCCTTTCATTTTGTTCATACTATAATGACTCTAAATTCAAGTCTCTAAGTGGTTGTAGAGTGTCACCCCTTCCTTAGGTTGTGGTCCCCATAGTATGCCTATATAGCGTACCCAGATTCGCTCCCGGATCACAGGGGCTTACCAAGAGATGGACTCTTTCGGTCTTAGGTTACAACAAAACAATTAAATGTGTAAAACGCTTAATGTAATGAAAGTGTTTGCATGTTTTGTTTTTCTTGTTTAAATAATGCTAGTGATGTATTGGTATGATCCACTGGGCTCTCGAGCTTACCCCCTTTTCTTTTTCAGGTGATTCTTGAGATAGCACGAGTCAATGGACATCGCGGAGGACTCAGTTATTTTGAAACCTTGTCGAAGAGGTTGTTAGTGTTTGCTGCGCATTTTATTTTTGTATTTGACTGACCTCGGCATGTGCCCCTTTTCTTTCCTTTTGTTCTAAACATCTTACATGTTACTAAATGTTTTGGATTATCTTGGAGATTTTTAAGTTGTTTAAATTTGAACTCAATGTTTTCATTTCATTTGAAATTGCACTTATCCAGTTTATTTACTTAGGAGTTTATTTTAAGAATTTTTTTTGTGTGCCTATTTAAATGGATTTTTATTTCCTAAAAGAGATAGAAAGAAAGAGAAAATAGAATCTGAGAATAGATCAGAGTAGCGCTCTGGCTCTTGACAAACGATGTGGCTGCGGCTTCGCCAGTTCGAATGGGCACGCATTCTAAACAATTGCGGCCCAAGGAAACCCGCAAGGGACGAATCGAGGGCCGGGGTGTTACATCCTGTCACCTTTAGTACATTTAGCTATTCCTCCATTTCTTGGTACCAATGTCAGTAGTGATACTGTTTGCAGTACCATCAAATTGAGGAGAGTGAAGCTTCTGTAACTCCATCAACATCTTCCTCTACTTCTCATCCTCAAGATTCTCTTGACGATTCATAAGTTCTAGTACAGGCAGCGGCTCCGGTGTGGGAATTGGCTCAGGGATTGGTATTTGTGGTGCTGCCTGAGGCATCATTTGAGGTAGTCCCCTCATGATCTAGTCTAAGACCCTCCGAGTGATTTCATTCGTCAGGTTTTCCATTTGCGCTTCCATTCCAATAGGAGTTTCTTGTTCTCGTTATTCAGTTTTGTTAGAGGTTGCAGCTTTAGTAGCGTATCTCTTGATCTAGCCATTATTTATGAGTTAGAAGCCATTTTAGTATCTGATAAGGTATCTCAACGAAAGATTTAAGTGAATTATAATTTAGGGTATGCAACCCATCTTTCTTTATCTTTGGGATATAAATGTTTTTCTAGATTTGAGAAGATGGCTGTCTCGTCCATGTTCATTAATCGAGTTCGTATTCCCTAGCCTTTCGTTTCGTTCATACTATCATGATTCTAAAATCAAGTCTTTAAGTTCTCGATTGGTCTAGTAGCCTATCAATTTATGCTTCTGGGTTCTTTTTATTCTTAGGTACAGGGTTTGGTTTCATATGTCATACATATAAACAAATTGAACATGTTTTTCAAACAATCATACAGTTATACAAGTTCACGTTAGCATAACAAAATTTTAGGCTTCCATCTAAGCTTCTAGGTTCAAGTGTCCCATACCACTCTACCCCTTGCACTTAGATTTTGACTCAGAAAATTGCCACACCCAAATAATTTTACAAATGTCCTGATAACTAAGGTTTCTCGAGCCCACTATACCTAATCGCCCCATACTAGCCAAGCATAGAGAAACAAGTTCTTCCAAAGTTATCGATCATTCACCAAATATAGTCCAACATTCTAAGTCCAGGCTTCCTCCATACCCCCAAATCCCTATACATCCCATACTACATAGAAACCAGAGATATAGAATCCTGTGAAATGAACACTTGATTGGTCAGGACACGAGATCGGGATGATCCTGTATCCTTGATCTCTATGTGGTATGGGACGCATAGGGGTTTTGGGGTATGGAGGAATCCTGGACTCAGAGATTGACGGACCATGTATGATGAGTGATTGATTCTTGGATAGAACTTGTACGCACTGTATTATACTGGTATGGGATGGTCGCGTATGGTGGGTCTTGCGTTAGCCTTAAGGAGCGAGACACTTGCAAAATTGTATTTGGCACTGAACGGACTCTTTGGGAGAACTTGCACCCACTGTATTCTACTGGTATGGGATGGTGGCGTACGATGGGTCTTGTGTCATCCTTAGAGACATGGATTTGACAAAATTATATTAGCCGTAATGGAATTTTTTGGTTCCATTATGCCAGCGTGCATTGTTTGATTGGTTGTTGTGTTTTTGTATGTTATATATTTAGTATGATTATTTTGAGTATTGATACGCAAATTCTTGTACCTAGAACAAACGTATTGCTGTTGACTTAGAAGCATAAACCCCTAGGCCACTGAAATAAATCGAAAACTTAAAAACTTGAATTTAGAGTCATAGTAGCACGATGACGTGAAGGGTATTGGTGGATACCAAAATTTGTCGCTTCAAAATAAATAAATAAATAAATAAATAAATAAATAAATAAATAAATAAATAAATAAATTTTTGACTTATAGATAATGCTGGGAGGTCGAGGTAGACCCAAGAGAGGTGCAACTAGAAGCAGGGATGGAGTTGAGATGGGGCATGGTGATGAGGGCGCTCCTATGACATCAGCATTAGTAGTGGTTACACTGACGCCAGAGGCCATCACCGAGATGATGCAGAGGGTAGTGGAGCATGCCATGAGGACCCAACAGCCATCATCATCACCGCAACCATTAGTACTGGTACAACTACATTTATCGACAAAGCCACTGGCACAGGCTCAGCCTCAAGTCCATCAAGGGTCCACTTCTATGGAGGCAGTACCATAGAATAGACCCGTTGGGTTTGATAGAGAGTAGAAGGACCTATTGTTGGAGTTCTAGAAGCTACGTCGTAGTACTTTTGAGGGGATTGGTGATTATACGATAGCCGACAGGTGGTTCACATAGATGAATAAGCACCTGGATGCTATGGGAGTATATCGGTCTAGGAGAGTGGCACTGGCAGTGCATCAGTTGGTAGGGCCAACCTACCATTGGTGGGAGATGATTATGAACGACCCCACCATTGATTAGATAGTTATGACTTGGGATGAATTCATAATAAGGTTCTATAGTAAATTTTTTTCTACTGCAAGAAAGAAACAACAACAGTCAGAGTTTGTCAACCTAAAGCAAAAGACTATGACGGTTACAAAGTATGAGTAGAAATTTATAGAGTTGGCCAGATTTGCTCCTGCTTTGGTTATGGATGAGCAGTCCAAGACGGATTGTTTTATTGAGGGTTTGAAAGTGGAGATAAGAAAGATTTTGACACCGCTTAAGTTGACTACCTTTATAGATACTGTGGAGAGGGCGTAGATCTTGGAAAGAAACCTAGAGTTTGAACAGGCATTGAAGGTTAAGAAGAAGACTAGGTCAGAGACGGCTGTGGGACCTTCACAGAAGAGGCTGAGCAGATAGGATGGGTACAGAGCACCTCAGCCTCAGAACCAGACTTAGACTCATGACAAACAGCAGACCTAGCAGACTTGACCCGTCTTTGAGACTGATGATCAGATGGAGGGGGCTAACAAACAGGTTTTATGTTATGTATGTAATCAGAGAGGGCATCTAGCTAGAAGTTGTTCTACCAAAGCACCAACTCCCACCCCTTAGCAGTTGCAGTAGACACGTGGGTAGAGTAGTGGTCCACAGCAGAGACAACAATCACAATCCTAGCCACAACAGAGAAACCAAGCCTGACTATATGTTGTAGACACCAAGACAAATCCCGCTCCAACAGTAGAAGGTACATTTCTTTTGTTTGGAATTGCTGTACAGGTTTGTTTGATTCAGTTGCCACAAGGTCATTTATTTTTGAAAACCTAGTAAATGAGCTGTAATTAGTGACAAGTCCATTGGCTGTAACATTGGATGTAGCCATGCCCACAGGGGCTACTATGAGTTCAAAGAAGTATAGTGGGTGTGAGCCTAGGTTTTGGATTAAGAGGTTAGAATCAATGATAGTTATTACAAGTCACAATATTTAAATGCTAAGAAAAATGGGGGGAGTGTCGAGATTTTGATTTCACATAAGAATAGGTTATTGATCATCTATGATAAATGGAAATTGTGATCTATCATGATTAAAATTGTAGGGTACTGAATCAAATGTTTGACTGTTAAATAGTGTTGAGAGAAAAATGGCTTGAGATGAGAGTAGAGACAAGCTACAACAGAGGAGCGATGGTACCCTTGTGCTAGAGGCATCAGTAGATCCAGTGGTGACTTTAGAGATTATAGTGGAGACCTCCCAGAGAGTGATGTTAGAGGTCACTTTGGGGATTATGAAGTAAGTGATGAGAACTTTACAGCCAACAGTAACACCACAACCGCTAGCACTGATACAACCATCGATAGATCTCACTCCTGCAGTAAAAGGTATGTTCTTGTGGTTCGTTGTGTTGTGTATTTAGTATTTGAATTCAAGTATCATGATGTTAATTATTTTGGGTGAATGTTGTGAATAGAGTTACACTAGTGGCTAGTTCTGTGACCGAGTCAATGAGGTTAAGCGAATTAGTATGGGACACAAGTGAGTTGAGTAGGTTTAGCCAGGTGAACTCATGTCTAAAGATAGAATGGTTTTAAAACATATATGTTATATTCTAGGGATTATAAAGAGTAGGTTGAACTGTCAACAAGTGAAGGCCGAACATAAGAAACAGGGACTAAACAAAAGTTAAGGGGGAAGAATAAGAGGCCAGAGAATGAAAATAATCAAGGGGCTCAAAAGAAAAGTAAGAGTAATGGGAATGCATCACAGAAACAGGGACAGAACAAAGATGAGGTACGGGAGCAGGCTAAGAGATTGGGATTATGCTACTTATGTAGACAGAGGGGACATCTTGCTAGAAACTGTCCAACAGTATCAGCTTAGGCTCCCCAGCAACAACAAAATACTCAGGGAGGAGGTTAGAATGGGCATCCTCAAGCCAGACAGAATTAGAATGCCAATCAGGGGAAAAACCAAGGCCGTGGTCAGAACCAGGCCAGAGTGTTCGCGGTTGAGACCCAGGAAGACCAGGTCCTGCAGTGGAAGGTACATTCCTATTATTCAATGTTGCTGTGAAACTATTGTTTGACTCGGGTGCCTCTAAATCCTTTATTTCTAAAGAACTAGTTGATAGGTTACAACTTGTGACAAAAACACTACCTGTAACTTGGAATGTGTCCACACCAATAGGAACCACTGTGACTTCAAAAAGAATGTGTAGTTGTGACCTAAGGTTTTGGGATAAACTCTTAACAGTTGACTTATGTACCTTACCTTTTTATGGATATGATGTGATCTTGGGGATGGATTGGTTAGACCAGTACCAAGCTCAGATAGATTGTCCTAAAA
>JAJIYU010013625.1:0-13743 GCA_030144865.1 Tinospora cordifolia
TATGTACTCAATTTTATTTAATTAATTGAGTTTATGAATTTTAGTTATTTCTTATACTATTGCCTTATTAAATTCTTAATTTTAAGTTATGTACGGTTAAATACGATCAAGACATGAAATGACTAAAATAAAAAGTCAAGTGTGCGTCGCTTGTAATGTGACACCGGCCCGGCCCGCTGTTTGGTTTAGTCCACTATCAAAAAAATGGTGGATGCGTCCAATGCTTAATGACACGGGGGTTGGGGTGTTACATATTTATTTGCTTTAAAACCAAATCCTGTACCTAATATGCATGAAAATAACCTAGAAGAAAAAACTTTAGGCCACTAAACAAATCGAGAACCTAGAAACATGAATCTAGAGCAATGATAGTAAGAATATTTGACACATACTGACACTTTGTTCAATTTTACAAGTAAATGGCTGGAGCTAAGAGGTACCTAACTCGATCCACCACCTTTGAGAAGACTGAAGAACAAGAGCAGGAACTACCTGTTGGGATGGAGGCATGGATGGAGGCACGGATGGAGGCACGAATGGAAGCACGGATGGAAGCTATGATGAATGAAATGTCGCAGAGGGTACTAGATCAACTAAGAAGGACACTTCCACTAATAATCCCTCAGGTGGCTCTTCAGCCTCAAGCACTTGAACCTATTCCAATCCAAGTCCCAATACTAGTACCTCAGGAACGCCAAAGGAATCCAGAGGACCTGGAAGATGAAAAACAGAAGAAGATGCTGTTGGAATTGCAAAACCTTCACCCTCCCTCATTCGATGGAACTATTGACTGCATCTCTGCTAATCACTGGTACTAGGAGATGGAGTAGTTACTAAATGTGTTGAAAGTGATAGGTTTAAGATGAGTAGCATTAGCCACACACCATTTCAAAGGACTAGCCCGTTGATGGTGGAGGATGATGCAGATGGATCCCAACACTGACGTTGAGACTGTGACCTGGGGAGAATTCAGAGAAAAAATTTACGACAAATTCTTTTTGAAGGCAACTCTCAGAAAGCTGCAAGAAGACTTCGTGAGACTCAACCAGAAGGATCTCATAGTAACTGAATACGAGAGGAAATTACTGAGCTGGCCAAATTTTCTCAAGAATTGATTCGGGAAGAAAGAATGAAAGCCAACAGATTTGCACAGGGTCTCAAGATCGAGATCTGAAAGGTCATCATGACATTGGGCCTCCAAACCTACAATGAAGTTGTTGAACGGGCCCTAATTTTGGAACATGAGCTTAACCTGGAACAAAGGTTGAGAGGAAAGAATAAGCGAAATAGAAACCGAAAAGGACCAACAAGGGACTTAGAAGAAAAACAAAAGTGGTAAGGCTCCATAGAAACAGGGGTAGAACAAAGACGAGTCAAGGGAAGAAGCTAAGAGGCTAGGATTGTATTTTGTATGCAAGCAGAAGGGTCATTTGATGAAAAATTGCCCAACTGCACCAGCTCAGGCTTCCCAGTAGCAACAATATTAGGGGGGAAGTTAGAATGGGTGTCCTCAAGCCAGACAAAATCAGAATGCCAATCAAGGGCAAAACCAGGATTGTGGTCAGAACCAGGCCAGAATGTTCACAGTTGAGACCCAAGAAGACCAGACCCCCGCAGTAGAAGCTACGTTCCTATTGTTTAATGTTGCTGTGAGACTGTTGTTTGAATTAGTTGATAGGTTACAACTTGTGACAAAAGTAATGCCTGTGACTTTGAATGTGTCCACACGCATAGGGACCATTGTGACTTCAAAAATAATGTGTAGTTTTGACCTTAGGTTTGGGGATAAACTTTTAACAGTCGACCTATATAACCTACCTTTCTATGGCTATGACGTAATCTTTGGGATGGATTGGTTAGACCAGTACCAGGCCTAGATAGATTGTCCTAAGAGACGAGTAACCATAACATTACCTTCTAGGGAGATCTTTAAAATCAATGGGGATATCTGGAGACTACCAAGGAGTCCAACCCTAGCCTTGCCGAATTGTTTGAAGCAGATAGATAAGTTCGAGGAACTCTTTGAAGAAGAACCTACTGACTTGAAGAATATTCATGACCTAGCTGTAGTCAATGAATACGAGGACCTAGCTGTAGTCAATGAATACGAGGATGTGTTCCCAAATGACTTACCTGGACTACCACTAGCTAGAGAGTTAGAGTTCAAGATTGAACTTCATCCTGGAACCAACCCTATAGCCATACCTCCTTATAGAATGGTGCCAGTAGAACTAATTGAGCTGAAAACTCAACTGGACGAGCTCAGGGAGAAAGGTTTCATCAGGCTGAGTGAATCACCTGGGGAGCCCAGTACTATTTGTGAAAAAGAAAGATGGTTCCTTGTGACTGTGTGTCAACTACCGGAAGGTGAATCAAGCTACAGGAAAGAATAAATGTCCTTTACCAAGGATTGACGACCTATTTGACTAATTACGAGGAAGATCTCATTTCTCAAAAATTGACTTAGGTTAGGATACCATCAGCTGAGGATTCGAGAGTCTGACATTCACAAGACGACCTTTAGAACAAGATATGGACACTTCGAGTTCACTATGATGCCCTTTGGTTTGACCAATACCCCAGCTGCCTTCATGGATTTGATGAACCGAGTATTCAGACAGTACCTTGATCAGTTTGTAGTGGTATTCATGGATGATATCCTAATCTACTCTAAGTCAAAAGCTGAGCACCTAGAACACTTGAGGATCATAATAGAAACCCTCAGAAGAAACCAGCTATATACTAAATTTAGTAAGTGCAAGTTCTGGATGAGGACGGTCAAGTTCCTAGTCCACGTTGTATTAGAAAAAAGTATTGCTGTAGACCCAGAAAAAGTAGAAGCTGTCATGAACTAGAAGCAACCCAAGATAGTAATAGAAATTAGAAGTTTCTTGGGCTTAGTAGGCTACTACAAAAGGTTCATTAAGGACTTTTCCAAGTTGGCAGAACCTATGACTAAGTTGACCAGAAAAGGAGTTAAGTTCCAATGGGATGAGAAATGTGAATGGTGATTCCAAGAATTGAAGATAAAATTGACTAGGCTCCTGCTTTAGTTACCCCAACTCTTGGTGTTACTTACACACTGTATACTGATGCCTCACTGAGTGGATTGGGTGCAGTCCTAATGCAAGAAAAGCAAGCCATCGCTTTTGCATCAAGACAACTAAAGGTCCATGAGAAAGATTATCCTACTCACGACCTAGAGCTAGCAACCATAGCGTTTGCTTTGAAAATTTTGAGACATTATCTTTACGATAAGAAATTTGATCTGTTTTCAAATCACAAGAGTTTGAAATATATCTATACCCAGAAAGAACTGAACCTCAGGCAACGAAGGTGGATGTAGTTCCTCAAGGATTATGATTTCCAACTACATTACCATCCAGGAAAGGCCAATGTGGTGGCCGATGCCTTGAGTAGAAAGTTCAACAAACAAGATGAGGAGAAAGGCCAGATGTACCAGTTAATCAAAGATTTTAGGTTGGGTGTAAACCTTAATAAGAAGGAAGCCTATCTTTACACTATATCTTGCCAACCAGATCTTTTGCACCAGATCAAGGATGAACAAAGGCAAGACAAATGACTTACCAGTCTGATTGAAGTAGTCACGCAAGGAAAGCATACTGATTTCAGGATGGATGTTGAAAACATCCTAAGGCTCAGGGAAAGGATATGTGCATCTCAGTAGGGACAGAGCAAGCAGGTCATACTTGATGAAGCCCATCAAACTAAGTATACCATGCATCCTGGTGGGGATAAGATGTACCAGAACCTCAAGAAAACCTACTGGTGGAGAGGAATGAAAATGGACATAGCCAAATACGTCTCTAAGTGCTTAAAATGTAAACAAGTGAAAGCAGAACGCCAAAAACCCTTTGGAATGTTACAACCACTCCCTATCCTTGAATGGAAGTGGGATAACATTGCTATGGATTTCGTCAGTGGTTTACCCAGAAACCAAAAAGGAGAAGATACTGTTTGGTTGATAGTGGATCGCCTCACCAAAGTCACTCACTTCTTGCTAATCAGATCCACAGACCAAGTCAGTAAGTTGGGAGAAATCTATGTGAAAGAAATCGTTAGACTTCGTGGTGTACCCAAGACTATTGTGTCTGATAGAGACACTTGCTTTACTTCACAGTTTTGGCAGAGTCTACAGAAGGAAATGGGTACTAAACTCACCATGAGTACAACATTTCACCCTCAGACAGATGGTCAGTCCGAGAGAGTTATCTAGATTTTGGATGATATGTTAAGGTCTTGCGTTTTAGACTTCAAGGGGAATTGGAGCAAGTACTTACACTTGGCATAGTTTGCCTATAACAATAGTTATCAGGCAAGCATAAAAATGGCTCCATTCAAAGTTATCTATGGAAGACCCTGCAAATCACCTACCTGTTGGGTTGAAATTGAAGATCAAGTATTAACGAGGCCAGATATGGTGGAAGAAATGAGCAACCAAGTCAAGTTAATACAAAGGAGACTGACTACTGCATGGAGTCATCAAAAGAGCTACGCTAACAAAAGGAGACGACCATTAGAGTTCCAAGTTGGGGACAAAGTATTTTTGAGGATCAGTCCTCAGAAGGGTATCAAAAGGTTTGGATTCAAAGGGAAGTTATCTTCAAGGTTTGTTGGACCCTTTGAAATACTTAGAAGAATCGAGGAATGTGCCTATGAGTTGGACCTACCAAACCGGATGACTTCAGCATATAATGTATTCCATGTATCCATGTGGAGGAAATAGAAACTTGACCCCTCTCACATCATTCACTGGGAGGAAGTAAATATTCAAGATGATGCTACCTACGAGGAAACAACGGTCAGAATTCTTGAACACAAGGTACAAAATCTAAGAAAAAAGGATGTCCCATTAGTGAAGGTGTTGTGAAAACATCACGGGGTGAAGAAGCCACGTGGAAACTCGAAAGCGAAATGAAGACCAAGTATTTGCATCTGTTCACAAGGAATACCTAAATATGTACAAATTTCGAGGACAAAATTTTTTCTAAGGAGGGTAGGTTGTAACATCTCGAAAGATTCATATGAAATTTAAATTTTTATTTAGAAAATTATACAGAATTGATGGATGAAAAATTTGGTAAATCCTAGTTTACCCAAATAAGGAATAAAATCAATTTAATGGATTTTTGGAAGAAAATATATGAATATAATGTATAGCATGGGATATCATAGCCAAAAACACAAGGATATGTGCGATTTTTGATGAAAACAAGATTAGAAAGTCAATTGGGATTAAGATTTGGCAAAAATCCGAAAATAAAACATAAAATTTGGCTAGAAATTTAAAAAAACTTAAAACACATCCAACAGCTGCAGACCGTAGATTTAAATCTAATCTCACAATCCTACGGTCATAGGACAATCCGCACCAGCGCCCGAACGCACCAAATAATGAAGATCTAACAAACAAAAATGATCAAGGAAGATTAGACAGCCGCGATCAAAGCCGCAAAACAAAGATCGCGAAGATGCATGGTACAACGCAGTTCACGCCGATCTCGACCCTCTGATCAGATCCGTGTGCGTGTCTCGAGGATGATCCAAGGCATCGAAAAATAGCCGAATTATAAAATACAAAAAAAAAACGCGAAAATCACTGAAAAATTAGTTGATAATACCAAAAATTTGAGATAAATACAAAAAATTAATTTTTAAATTTCAAAAAAATTCAAAAAAAACTTATTTTTCCCTTAAAATTAGAAAGTATGAAATTATAAAGAATTTAGGTGTTTTACTCCAAGAAAAACTCAAAAGTTTCTATTTTATCCCTTTGAAAACCTATATAAACCCCCTAGGCCCTCACTTCCCTCATTCCAAAAATAAGAGTTGAAATTTTCTCTTATTTTCTCTAAGCCTTCTTCTTGGCACCTCTTCCCATCTTTTTTATCCTCTTACTTGTGTGTGAGAAGTTTTTCTCTCGAGTTGGGGAATTAAGTTGGGTGATCTTCATTGACACTAGTTAATGGGGAAATTGCTGCTGTAATTTCTGAAAGCGTCACAAGGTGGAAGTGATTTCTAGAACACCCTTCTGTTCTTATTTAAATTTATGGCATACTCATTGTTTTTCACTGAAATCAAAGATTTTCAATTTCGATTTTAGAATTTTAAAAGTTTATTTCAGTATTTCAGTTTTGATTCATGTTTGAGCAATCATATCATCCATGCCATGTTAGTATCATGCTTAGCCTTTTAAATTAAAGTATGATGCATGTTTTATGAGTGTTTCATGAATTGATTGTATATATTCTGAATTTTAGTTTGAGTTCATATTCTGAAATTTATTTTATGAGATCATGATATGAGAATTAAGCTGAGACAATGGTGATAATAACCATGTACCATCATAGTGGTCAAGGCGACACTATGAATGTTCTTTTCATATGAGTTTGGTCATATGGTTTTCAGACCTAAGTACTTGAGGGTCGTGTACCATAGTACCATGTGGGTCATCATGTGTAACAGGTTGATGCCGACACATGCCACTAACGGGTTGATGTCGAGTGGGCCCTGTTTACTTAGTTAAGAGCATCAAGGGATTAAAGGCCCTTTTGGTCTGAGACTCGACTTGAACAAATTGTTGTTTGAAACGCCAAATGATTGCAAGTGTTGGAATTATGAATGTGTTATGAGTTTGAATATGAAAGATGGTTGTTCGAAAATGATCCACTGGGGTATGTGCTCACTCCTTCATTCTTATTTTTAAGAAACATGAAACCTATGAAGCAGTTGAACATAGATAGTTCTTCGAAAGTTTCTAACTTAATAAATTTTTAGAATTTTTTAGGGCATGTTGCCTAAAGTTTTTATGCTTTTCTATTGAAAAATATTTTGAAGTTTTTCACTGTAATAATTAGTTTTTTTTCTTTGAGAAGTTTAAAACTTTCAATTTTTCTTTCTATTATCAATAAAATAGTTTGAATTTCTTTATTTCTTTTAATTTTCCTTGATTTTTATTAAAGTGAAAATTTTGTATCCTTGAATTTTTATACAAAGGCATGAGATATTGAAAAAGAGAAGAACAAGTGTGTGTCACTTGTAAAGTTACACTGGCCCGACCTGCCAGTTGATTAAGTCCACTGTCATGAGAATAGTGGTCATGTCCAATGCTTAGAAATACGGGGGTTGGGGTGTTACAAAGTTGGCAAAACAAAAATGCAAGAGTAGTTGCTCCCCACGCATATGATTCAATAGTGTCTAGATTCTTTAAGAGCTGAAGGAATGAGACGTGAACTTGGATACCGCTCTTATTAGTAAATAGTGTATTGCCCAATAGATACAAGATAAAAGCTCTGGAAGTTGCTTCAACACTGTAGTATTCATTCGTATTCCCTTTGGACGTATCAAACAAATTTCTTAATCATCTCTTGTTTACTCTCAACCCTTTAGCCATTCTAATATCTTTATCGGCTTCTTCTTCAGCCACACCAAGGCACTTACACACCAACTGCACAGTACCATTGAACTTCATTGGTTTTACTAAAACCAATTTGCACATCACTAGAATGCAAAGAAGAATGGGGACATTTTCAAGTGTAATCAACATCTCACTGAATGGGAGGTGAAATGTGTTCGTCTCTGGCTGCCATCTCTCAATGAAGGCCAATATAAGCATCCTATTAGCATAACTATAGGAACATGTGATCAATGGGCTTAGTTCAGATCTATTGATCAACTCTTGTAGGCGAGCTTGTTCTGGGTGACATTCAAGGTCCCAAGACTTGATCATATTCCCATGGTTGATACATTTCATGGGCCTTGATGCTGCACTCAAAAAAAATTTTTCTTTCAAAAAATTATTATTAACATTTATTGTTGAGAAAAAGAAATATTAAGGATTAAAATTACCCTCATAATTCCAAGCTACTGCAGCAAAATGGTGCTTAAAGCTTTTAAGAACTAACGGATCAAATGGACCACTATGAAAAGGTCCAAGAACATGTTTACTTTCTTCATGTTCTTCATGAACATGGCTTGCTTCATGTTCTTTAGCTTCTTCTTCTTCTTGTGAATAATGGGAGGAGGTTTCACTGGCTAAAGGTAGATTAGATCTTACAGCCACCGTAGCTTGCCTCCATGGTCTCATTGATGGAAACCTAGAAGAAGATGCACTTTCTGACTCATTGCTTGGTTTATTTCTTGATAACATTTGTCTTTTTGGGTGCCATTTCTGCAAAAAATAGAACTAATCATTAATTTATTATAATATTTAAATGAAAATAACCATATAAACCAAAAATTTTAAAAAACAATTCGTCAACTTTGGGTCTTGACTAATTGTAGCGACCCTAGGGAGAGTCTCGGCCTTGCTGGTCGACACAGGGAAAAGAATCTAGGCCACTACAGTTGAGACTCATCTCACAGTCTTGGCCTTAAAGGGCCGAGACCTAATCTTCGCAATGGCATGCCCATTGCTCATCATTCATATACCAAATCAAAGCTTAAATTGTCTAAACTATGAAAAAATAACTTTTAAACACAAAAACTACAAATCTTACCAGATCTGCGTTTCTCTTTTAAAGGTTTGTTAAAATCCAACGAAGAGATTTCTTCAGCAATACTACGGATTTGGCGTCACAACGAGTACAAAAGAACTCTTGAAAGCCCGTGCAGTCGATTTTTATAAGTATTTGGCACTAAAATAGTGGATTTTGGGACAAAAATGGTGTTTTGCAATTTTAGTGAGGCTGTGAGTTGCCGGTGACGGTGATGATGGGGTGAGTAATGGTATTATTTAGGTTAGTTTAGGTTAGTTAGATGTTAAATATGGATAGTTTTCGGTTTTCAAAAAAATATGGGATGAATATATCAACTTTTAAAAATGAAAGGGGTGAACTTAGTGATTGGGGTGAACTAATCCATTTATGGGGTGATTTTAACCACACTTTGAAAAAAATTGAAGATGAGTATTTAGGGTTGAGAGTAGTTAAAAAAATTCATTAAAAAAAGTTGAGGACCCGTTGGTCAAAGGAGAGGGGAGGTCCTGATTCCGGGACGGAGCCGTATGATGCAAGAGTGTCACATATGGTTCCTTTGAGAAGGGTGTGATACCACCACCTATCAGGCCCGATGGGTATTAGTAGCACGCGAGTTGAGTTTCAACTTCTTGGTAAAGTCGAGAAGATCAAGATGACTAAAGAATACGAGTCTAAAAACTAAATTATCAGAGGGAGAGTTCTTATTTATTACAAGAACAAAAAGAAAAAAAACTTTTTGCTATAAAATAAAAAGCAGAATTATATAATAAAATAGAAATAAATAAGAACTAGAGATACTTGAGAAAAATACACAAATGGGAGCATACATTTTATTCTCATATTGATCTAAATTTGTAATGCTTGTGGTACAAATTTTACATTCCAAGCACCACTTCATATAGGCTGTTGGCTATAAATGAGCTAGAAATGAATGATAAATTATGTTATATTTATCAGTAATCTAATGATAACAAAATTTAATTTCATTTGTTAATTGCAAAATTAAATCTTTACTAATACATAGAGGTTATGAAATTCATGTTATGAATAAAGTTTGTGATGATAAGCAAATATATTTATAAAACTTTCAAATTCGAGGGAAAGGATTAAGATGTACATTATAGAAACTAATATTGTCCTGTTCTCACTTTATTAGAGTACTAAAGTTCATATTTAATTGCAAGAAAATAGAATTGATTTTCAACTTTAAGTGAAGTGAGTTGGATGTTCATTATTTGGAGTTAATTAATTCTTGCAAACTATGAAAATTTGTTGGATATATTCCATTTTAAATAGAGATGTAACACCCTACTTCTCGAAGGTCATCCTAGAGGGCAAATTTGTCAAATTGCCCTCCATAATGATAATAATAATAATAATTACAATAATATAAAGCATGTCACAACATCAAGGCTACTCTAGACATGAGACTATAGCTACTGTTGGTTGCATTGCATACAACATTATATATATATATATATATTTTGCATGGGTTTAGATAGAAAATATGTCATATTTATTTATAATTAAGTACATAAGCATTTCTAGGATCATTGCATGCATTTATATACATTAGAAAATCTTAATATAATTTTTATACCATTTATAATTGAAATTTAATGCCCAAGGAAGGATTTGTATTTGTTTGTCCAGGTTTAAAATAATTAGAAACAAGCACATACAAAAAGGAAGAATGAAACATGGTGTACTGTACAAGTCCCATTCAAAAGCATCCAAAGCTCAACACATAACATGACCCAATATTAGGAAGGCCCAACAAGCTGTGCTTGCAACGCATGAAGAAACTCGATAATTTGGTTTGGTGGCAAAACAATGAAACGTAGGGGCAAAACCGTCGTGCAATAACAGAATCTGTGAATTTGTGCGCATGAATGAATCAAAATGTGAAAAACAAGAGAATGGCAGATTGGGTAAATATGTTATATTAATTATGGCTCGACTGGAAGGGAATTTAGGGGCAAGAACTGTGCACAAAAGAGACTGGCATGATTTGTAAATAGAAGTCAAAAGCAATGGCTTGACTGACATAAAAAGAATAGCAAAATTAGGTAATTTTGTAAAGGAACAATAGGCACAACTAAAACTGAATTTGGAATAAGAATTATGCAAAAAAAGGGGATGGGAGGCTTGTAATTAATGCTTAAAAGTAATGGTTTGATTGGAAACAAAAATGCCAAAATTAGAAACCAATTGCAATTAGTGGTGTTTGTATTAGTGTCTAACTTAAATTTTACGGGTCTAATATGAGAAAATCTATAAATAAACCCACATAGTATATTATTCTCATTATTCACTTGCTGTTAATTACTATGACAGCCAAAGAGAAGAGAAAGGCGAAAATTGGAGAAAAACGTGTAGAACAATATCAAGCTTTTAGTATGATTTTCTATTTGTTTAACTCTTTGATTTGTGATCTTTGCACTATGTATTGCTAGTTTCTTTTAATTTCTAGGATATAGTTTAGATTGTAGGAATCTTTGATTTTTATTTTGATTAATCTATTTTTGAGGTATTATTTTATACTCTATGTTATTAATGTTTTTTATTGATTGGCCACTTATAAACTGATCTCAAATTGTTGAACTAACTCGGAGAGAGGTTTAACAATTGGATAATTAGAGTATAGACCTATATGAATCAATTGATCAGGAGGTTGTTGATTCTATAGGAGATTGCATGTGATTATTATATTTAATGCATTAGATTATTGACTGTACGCCTCGGGAGGGGGTATTAGGAAATTTGACTAATAGGTATTAAGGCGCATCACGAGAGAGTTTTAATTACTAGTGCTATAACCTACAAGAATAGAATTAAGATTAATTGAAATAAAGATCAAAGGTGAATGTATGATATTTTTCTATCGTAGAATCTTGATTAACACAATTTTCAAATCAGCAATTGTTTATTTTCTTTTAAAATTTTGTTTTAAGTATTGAATCCTCGTTTTAAAGCCTTAATAAAGTTAAGATGGAAAGTGAATTGGACTTTAAGATTTTAATGACAAACTGCTCCCAGAGGACGATGTTTGGTATTTCACCGTATATTACTAATGTGATCATCTGTACTTGTCAGTACAAAAACTTTCTTGGACACACTAGATCATATAAAGCCTCCTCAAGGTTTTTTCAAAAATGTCTTGACCAAGAAATAGAGATCTCAAATTTAATAATCCAAATTTAAAATTCAACATAAACATAATTCAAGTCAAATCCATTAGGTCCAATGACCTTCACTATTCAAAAAGAAAGTTTCTTTTTCAAAAAATAAAACTACAGAATAAAATAGGGGCTAGCATCTCCAACACTAAAAAAACAATAGTAGAGAAATAAAAGCTAGTGGGAGCTCCTATGAGTCGCCAACAATCTCTAATCAATGATTACTTAAAAAAATTAGAAAAGGGGTGAGCTTGAAGAACCCAGTTTATCATTTCAAATATTTAAACCATTATTTCAATCAAATAAAGCACAAACGTGAAACACTTTCATAGATTAGGTTTTTAAACAATTTATAGTTTATTGGTTGACATTAAGATCGAAATTACTTTTCTTTAATGTTCCAAATTTGGGAATGAGGTATATTTTGGAGACTCAAACTTGTCTCATCAATTAAGGAAGTCATCACAACAAAGGTGCTTGAACCTCAAGAAAATGATAACAAAACTAATATGATAATAAAGTTTGTTGTCATTGCTAGATGTCTACAAATACGAAGACAAGATAGTTATAACTATATTGAGTTGATTCCCGATTCTTAAAGTGTTATTCTCTATGATGACAAAGCTTAGCTTTGAGATCCACTTTTGACCCATACATCCATCTTTGTCCATAGGTCCTTATTCATCTGCCGTTGATGCTAAACACTATTGTGTTTGACAGGGGTATATTTTAGATTCCTAGTTCCATCTCAAATCAAATGTCATCAATCAAGTTAGTGATTCAAGTTAGATCCAAGTTTGGAACACTCACGATGACACCAATTGGCTTGTCATTGCATTGGTGCCTGATTATAATCTTCATTAATATTTCTTTGGCGAATTTCACAACCATAACATATCATAACATGATTATAATAAAATACTACATAAATGCATTAACAATATGGTATCATGATTATTCTAGTCATTTATGACATTAATTACATGAAAATGAATAATTCGCATGCTACCAACCATTGCACATAACATATCACTTTATTATTCAATATCATTCATCATTCACGTTCCTAAAATATCAACAAATTATGCATACTTTATTTAAATAAAAAATAATAATTTAAAACTGGAAAATTATCTCCTCCTATTCAGATACCCGATTCCTTGAGATTCGCATAACATTAGGATCTACCCAAGATTTTGACCTAAATCATATAAAATAATTTTCTTAATGAATATGATAATCTTAATATTTTTAAAACTTCATTTTTTATTTTATTGTTAATTTTAATTTCCAATATAATGAGATGTTATTACTATTTTCAATGGGTATTACTCTAATCTCCACTGTGAATTCAACCAATATTAATTTCCTTCATAAAAATCATTATAACTAATTTTTATTGACCTTGTCAAGATTAAATAAATTCCTAAAAATTTAACAAAAAGTTTCATGTATATCTTGCATGATATTTAAATCTAACAATTATTATTTGTACATAGAATCCTTTTTTCATTTATACTAATTTTTTTTTTAAAATTATTATTTTATAATTATTATATTTATTCTTTAGCAGATTAAAATTCTGATTTTTCTACAAAAAAATATTCTTATTTTTCTATTTTGCATAATTTCTAGTTATTTTTGTTAGTTACATATATTACTGCCTTAATGGCTTTATTTTTTTAAACCTTAAGGCTATAACTTTTGAATATAAATTATTACTTTATTTATAACTGACTTTATTTTTGTTAGTTACATATATTACTGCCTTAATGACTTTATTTTTTTAAACCTTAAGGCTATAACTTTTGAATATAAATTATTACTTTATTTTTTCATTTATATTAAATTTTTTTTAAAAAATTGTTATTTTATAATTATTATATTTATTCTTTAGCAGATTAAAATTCTGTTTTTCTACAAAAAATATTCTTATTTTTCTGTTTTGCATAATTTCTAGTTATTTTTGTTAGTTACATATATTACTGCCTTAATGGCTTTATTTTTTTAAACCTTAAGGCTATAACTTTTGAATATAAATTATTACTTTATTTATAACTGACTTT
>JAJIYU010013626.1:0-13737 GCA_030144865.1 Tinospora cordifolia
ATATGATTAGTTCATATGATTTTAAGACCAAAGTACTTGGTTGGTGGGTAAGTTCCCTTGAAGTCCAAAAGTCCAATGAAATTGGCTAAGAAAAGCTATATTTCACTCTAACGAGGTATTTTGTTAAGAACATCAAGGGTTTAAAAGCCCTTTTGGTCTAAAATCTCAGCTTTAAACAAATGGATGTTTGAAATGCCTAATGTATGGAAGTGTTTGAAATATGAATGTGTTATTGATTTGAATTCGAAAAATGGTTGTTTGAAAAAGATCCACTGAGCTTTGTGCTCACCCCTTCCTCTTTTTTTTTCAGGAAATTAAACTATGAAGATCATGGAATTTGGATTTTAGCAAGTTTTTATTTTTTAAAAGTTTCTTTTTAATGTAAGTGTATGTTGCCCAATTTTGAATAAGTCTTCCGCTGAAATTTTATTTTCTTTTAGTGTTTATGAATTTCTTTTGATTAACAATGTAATAGTTTACATTATAAAGTTATGTACTTTCTTTTTTATGAATAAAGAAGTTGAATTTTTCTTTATTTTTAATTGCCTTGATTTTATTGAATGATATTTGTATTCTTGAATCTATTCTAAGGTATGAGGTATTGAGAAATAGAAAGTCAAGTATGTTTCACTTTTAAAATAACACCAGCCCAACCCGCCAAATGGTTAAGTCCACTATCAAAGAATGGTGGTTATATCCAATGCTCAAAAAATGCAGGGGTTGGGGTGTTACAAGTTGGTAGAAGAGATGAACACTTAGGTAAAGAAAATTCAAAAGAGGCTAGTGACAGCTTAGAGTAGGTAGAAAAACTATGCAGACAAAAGAAGAAGACCTTTAGAATTCCAACCTAATAATAGACTTTTCCTTAAGATAGTTCACAAAAGGAGACTAGACAGTTTGGAATCAAGGGGAAACTAGCACTGCGGTTCATCGGTTTGTTCGAGATACTCAAGCAGGTTGGTAAGTGTGCCTATGAGCTGGATTTGTCGAATCGTATGTCCTCGATCCATAATGTATTCCATGTGTTGATGCTACGAAAGTATGAGCCAGACCCATCTCATATCATAGTTTGGAAGGAGATCTTACTTCAGGACAATGCAACTTACGAAGAACTAGTAGTTAGAATATTAGATCTTAGGGTGCAGGTCTCAGAACTAAGAGCATTCCGTTGGTCAAGGTATTGTGGATGCATCATGATTTGGAAGAGGCAACATGGGAGTTAGAGAGCGAGATACAAACGAAGTACCCAAATCTCTTAACTAGGAACACCTGACACGATAGCATCATACAGGTACCTATTCTTTTAAATTTTGAGGACAAAATTATTTTAAGGGGGGGTAGGTTGTAATACCTCAAAATTTTATAACGTGTACATGTCACTTCAAAGACTTAAAAAAATAAAAGATATATATATATATATATATATGATAAGTAAAATACTAATACAAATAATAATAATAATAATAATAATAATAATAATAATAATAATAATAATAATAATAATAATAAGTAAAAAACTATATATAATAAAATAGACCATTATTTTTCCTTGCTTAAGAGGAAATAAATGGAAAGAAGGAACAACCAAAAAAAAAGAGAACGCAGTGAGCTGTGTTTTGGGCATGAAGAATAGAGGAAATAACAGAAGATCAAAATGAAGGACTCAAATCTGATACAGATCTGGTATGTTTCTTGCATGAAGAAGATGAAGATGAGTTACACAAAGAAGAATCAATTGTTTTGCGTGATCTGTGCATGAAGGAAAACTAAGAAGAAGAACAAATTAACAGTTGTGTTCGATCTTCACAACCAATGAACGAAGAAGAAAAAAGAAGATGCAGGCTGCTGCGTCTTACACGAAGAAGAAGACTGACGTGCTCTACTACGAAACGAAAGAAGAACACCAAATCTACTACTACGTCCCTATTGCTACCATGCTCTGTACGATCTGCGTGATGAACAAGAAGAACAAACCAAGTTGTTGCTGTTGTGTTTCTTGTGCAACGAAGAAATAGCTCTGTTGCGTCTCGCACAAAGATGAAGGTGCGATGTACAACGATCTGCGCTGTCCATGAGAAGAAGAAGGAACAACCTACGTTCCGTTTGTGCATTTTTTGCACAAAATGAAGAAGAAGAGTTGGTGCTGGTGTGCAAAGAATGGAGGAAAGGAAGAAAAAGAAGAAGCATCATGTTGTTGCTGCGATCTGTATATGGTTTATGAACAAGAAAAATGAAGCAGCTTACTGCTACATTTTTGCGCGAGGAAGAGGAAGATCAAAGAAGGGATGTTGGTGCTGTTCGAACAACGAAGAAGAAGCAGCTTGCAGTTGCATTATCCACGAAGAAGAAGTAGCTTGCAATTGCATTGTCCAAGAAGAAGAAGAAACCAGCTTACTATCGTGTGTTTCCTATGCAACGAAGAGAAAAGAACACATATCACCAATCTATGCGTGAAGAAGAAACCCCGAATCGCGATTTCCCTACTTGATTGTTTTGGATCTCGTTCTTTTGATTTTTGTGGGGGCTTTGGAGGTATTTGAGCACACACAACTAGATCCGCGAGCTCAGATCTGTGAGGACGCAGATGTGCAAACGAAGAACAGTACAGAATGTGATCCATTGAGGGTTTCAACATGCGAAACCATTTCAAACAAGGTGAGATTCATTTTCTCTATGGAATGGGTGATTTAGCATATCTATGTTTTGTATTATGATGTATGGATGGTTATGCTTTGAACAAAATAGATCCAAGGCGTTGAGGTCTCGTTGTTGACGAAGAACAAAAGGGAAAACGCAAAGCATTGAGGTATCACATTTCTATTCCAAGATCTTTGCACTTGGAGGTTTAAAAATCCGTGTTTAACTTGTTTAGAATGAGAAAAACAAAAAGTTCACATTTAGACCCTCACAAATAGCCCTTCGCATTGAAACCTCTGCAATTCAAGATCTCTCAAATTTTAAAATGCTACATTATGACCTCGCGTTTTCGAAACCCCCGCATTTTTATTTTATTTTGTTTTATTTTATTTTCTTTAATTTTATTTTCTTTTTGAATGGATTTGATGTGCAAAGTATTAAAGGGAATGTCGAATAGTCGCGTGCTCATGTGAAGGGGTTTCATTTCAAAAACATTTATCTCACAAGTACCTTAAGATGTCCATGCGCCAAGATTTATTTTTGTTAAGTTTGGTTTGAATGTGAGACCTTCACATTTTTTCGAATGCTCAAAACTTAGGTTCTAATCTTTTTTTTTATAATACTATTGAGAATTATTTTTGTAAAAAACAATTAATTTTTTTGAAATGCATTAAAGGTGAAAGAAAATACTTTTGGGGACATCAAATAATGCATACCCAAGCCAAGGATTTCGTTTCAATATATATATATATATATATGAACCTCGCAAGTACTTTAAAAATAAAATAAAATAAAATTATCAAAGCCTGAGAAACTATTTTAAATTCATTTGAATGAGTTATAGAGGTTTTGGACTCAACAAAATGATTTTTATTTTTCAAATTAAAAATCAGAGAGTGGCGAAGGGCGGCGCGGAGGTACAAGGGACCCAAGAAAAATAATGTGGGTGTGATTATCGTACTCTCTACTATTATTTAGAGTCTAAATACTGATCATGATGATTAATTTTTTTGAATACGTATTTAGAAGCATACTAGATGCATTCTTATGTGAATGTTGATTGCAATTTTTCATTGAACGTTCAAATAACATGCTGGTTGTTTTAAAATTTTCATTACTCGCATGCTCAAATAACATGAAATGTTTTATAATTTCATGCCATGTTTAGATTACATGAATATTCAGTGTAGTGATTTACATGCATCTTGAAATATTAATTGTGATGTATGAGTTGCGATGTGATTGTGAAACTAAAGAAGATTAAATTAAGACTAAAACCATGTATCAGGGTGATGAACGACCTTTGGGTGTCATCGTGGGTGTTTTCAGCTAGACTGGCTTTGGGGTTGAATGTCACTTCAGACCTCACGCCCCGATCAGGCTCCCGAAAGGTAACCGGCCCTTAAGCATTACCTCTGGATTTGCTCTCAGACCACGAGGGGGACACTGAGACCACAAATCGTCTGGTCTTAATTGCCACAGAAAACAATAAAGTGTTTGAAATGCCCTAATGTAATGAAAGTGTTTGCATGTTTTATATTTTGGTCTGAATAATGTTAGTGATCTATTGTATGATTTACTAAGCTTTCGAGCTCAACCCACTTTTTCGTTTCAGGTGACAGTTGACATAGTACGAGTTGACTGTCTCTAGACAACTCCAACTATTTTGGTGAAACCTCACAAGGGAAGTTGTTATTGTCTTTTGGCATATTATATTTGTGTACTTAATTTGAACTAGACATATGTCCCATTCTTTTGGACTGATCATTTAATGCATGTAATTAAATATTTTTGGCTTATTTTTAGAAATCTTTGGATCATTTAGATGTTGGACATGAAGCTTCTCATTTTACTTGCAAATTTACTGATCTATTTTAGTTACTTAGAAATTTATATCAGAAAAAAAAAATCATGTCTATTTAAACTAATTTTATCATTACTTGAAAGAAAGAAAGAGATAGATTTTATCATTACTCAAAAGAAAGAAAGAGGTAGAGTGTAGATATATTTATGTAGCACTCTGGTCCTCGGCAGACAAACATCTTGCGGCCTCTCCTGCCGGATGGGCACGCATCTCCGTGCGGGGACTGGGGGCTGAAGTGTTACAGTGTTGTTCTCACAAATGGAATGATGGGTTAGCCCCTAATTCCTAATGATAAAATGATGGGTGTGACCTTAGTTTTTTGGTGATGGAGCGATGGGTGTGACCATCATTCTAGGGTTGGGTAATGGGTGTGCCCTATTAATCTTTAAGAATCTGGCATATAGTACATTTTCTTTATTTTTTTAATACGATGATGATGAAAAAACATCAGGGTAAGGCCCTTCGATCTAATTTAACGACAATTAAATAGTTTAATGGTTAAAACGCCTAATGTATGCTAAATGTTTGCATGTTTGATATTTTGACTTGAATAATACTATGAATGTACTATGTATGATCCACTGGGCTCTTGAGCTCACCCCACCTTTCCATTTCAGGTGATATCTGAGGTGATTTATGTTGATCGTAATACTGAGTACTGTGGTAGCTGCAACCCTCACTCTCGAGGTTGTTACCAGAGTTCTATTTGTTTGGAGTAGTTGGTTTAGACTGGGTGTACAACCCTCCAAACTAATTTTAAATTACTAATTGTCTTTATGGTTTTGACTTCAGCCACATGGGCCATGTTTAGATATTTCAGTTGGAAACTTTGTTCCACATCTTATTAAACTTCAAATGTTGAAGCTAATGATTTAGTTATTTGATGATCTCTGGATATTTTCAATGTGTTACCCCTTGATTTGTTCAAATGGTTGATTAATCATTTATGTGAGTTCTGGTGTGTCTAGAATGTGTTTAATATGGTTTGAAATGTGAGGAAAGTAATGTCTCAGTCTTCGATGGATGACACTGTATACATATTTCATGTAGAATTGTTGCACTTCTCCATCTGCGACCCCAATGTGATAGAAATAAAGGACCGAGAATTGAGGTGTTACATTCATACTGGAAGTAGGGCATGAATACAACATCTATAGGATAACTTCCATTTTGAGCATTGTTTGGTGTTTTCATACGATATTTGCGATTCCTCCTGAACTCATATAATCATCAAAGACCACTGAAGTGACTAATTCCTAAAAATAGGAGGTGTCGAGGACAAAGAAATTGTTGGAGTTACCCACTAAGAAAAAGAAAAGAGGTGAGATTAAGGCCTCGTCACTAAGTAGTGCTATTCTGTCTTCCGAGGGACCCCCCCAAGAGGTTCTTTCTCTCACGTGATTTCACCCACCCATTCCACTTCTGTGCCGAAGGAAATGGGATTCAAACCCATGATACGATCTTCTTGTATGTTGATTTAGCAAACCAATGCCTTAAGCCACTCAGCCATACCTCCAAGTTGTTGATCGAAATTGGATGTACCAAGTTTGGTTGGTTGCCCGAAGGGCTACCTGATATATTTTGATCTAGCTTCCTTCCTATGAATCTAAAAGTTCTTTTAGATACAAGGAAATGGTTTAGTTCTAGAACCAAGATCATAGTTCTCGAACAAGCAATTGAGGAAGCTATTGCACTGAGAGCTTTGTTTTAATAACACTTTACCAACCTTAACCCTTTTATCGCGTCATGTCTAGCTGGAATCCTCAAGATGAAAGTGAGCCCTCAAACCCCCCTAGGCACTGTCGGGAGGTTGTTCCTTCTTAGAGTGGGTTTCGTGTAGTCAAGCCACATGCGTTTGGAAAACTATGAAGGAAGGTGGGTCACCAAGATGGAAGAATTCAACCAGTCGAAGGTCAAGTTTTGCCTTCTATCCCACAAGATGCCAAGAATCATGGAATCAACGTAAGGTGTATTTAAGAAAATCTCTTTCAAGTCCAAATGGATATTGAATAACTAATGGTTGGTGCTCCTCAATGAGATAAAAGATCATGTTGATATTGGAGCATTATTCTTTCCTAAAGCATCTTGCCCAGTGTAGAAAATCGTATATAATCCCATCATTAATATCGAATGATCGAAATGTTGAGCAACTACATCACAACCCTCTCGGTCATGGAAGTTTGCGACAGTGGCTCCAAACAAAGAATCAAGGGCTTGAGGATTCAAGGTTGAATTCAAGCATACCTTTTGAACAAGGGATACTTTGAGAAGAAAAGAGAAGATAAAAAAAATTTATAAATTTTTTATAAGGAATAGAAGGCTTTAATGCAACAAAGGAAGTCACATGGTCGAACTCTAAGGCTTTATCCTTCTACCAAACCTGTAATACCCTAAAATTTAATAAGATCGCCATGTATTTTACAACAATTTAATTATCAAATAAATAAATAAGAAATAGTATTTTAAAACCTATCATTGCATGAAATATGCATAAGTAAATTTAGAATAAGTATTAAAAATGCTATGAAATTAGAAATCAGAAGAAAACGTGGAAAAATGGCGCATTTACATGATTATCGCAGTAATGAAAGGAATTACTGCGGTAATTTCGGACAAACCCAAAAAATAGAGGAAAATGTGTCATTCTGGTTACATTAGTCAGTGACCGCAGTAATCAGGAAAAAATCTAGAAAAAATAAAGTTTTGTAGTGATTACCTTGGTTAGTGACCATGGTAATGTAATCACGAAAAAATCTAAAAAAAAATAAAGTTTTGCATTGGTTACCTTAGTCAATAAACATGAAAATATCTAGAAAAAAAAACAAATTTTTGCATTGAATACCTGGGTCAGTGACCACTATAATCATGAAAAAATCCAGAAAAGAAACAAGGTTTTGCACTGGTCACCTCGGTTGATAATCACGAAAAAATCCAGAAAAAACAAAGTTTTGCACTGATTACCTCGGTTGGAGACTGTGGTGATCCCGGACAAACCAAGAAATGAGCAAAATGCATCATCATTATTACTACAATAATTCTTGGGAAATTGTGGTAAATCGTGATTTTCTATAAATATGTTGACGTTGAAACCCTAGATGTGAGTCTTTTTTGCCGCAACTCACTCTCCAAAACCCTAACCAAGCTTTCCAAACCCATTTCCTTCTTCTCCCTTTCAAGTTATATGGTGATTTGAGCTCATACAAACCCATCTCTACTGATTTGTGAGCTTAAATCCATGAAGAACAAGCTCCATCAACAAGAAGATCCATGGAGTTTTTGTTCCAAGTGTCTTATTGTAATACCCTAAATTATCTGTACTCAATTAAATGAAACTTATCATTTATTTGGTGAAATTTGGGTACAACATGAAATCGGGCTCATTTTAGGGCTAAATATGACAAGTTCCAAAACTCTCATTCAGTGCCCCTTAGGGACCCAAAACAACTTGAAATGAAGTAAGGTGACATGAACAACATATCTAAAAATTAGAACAAGTAGTTGAGGTTAGGGTTTTCATTTGCCAAACGCCCTTCAAGGGCTCCAAATTAGAAAGATTTGTCATTTAGGGTACTTTGGGGGATCAAAATGACCCGAAATGAAATGGAATGACACAAACGAACAAAATGACTGACATATCCAAAAATCAGAATAATTGGCCAAGATTTGTAAATAACGAAATATTAATCAGAATCATGTAAATAACGAAATATTAATTTTTATTTAATTTTTATAAACCCATAAAGTCATGGCTACTCATAATATGTGCAAGACACATGGGTGGAACACCATGATTATGTGTACCCTTACCCTAACCAACCTCAATGGGATGTTTCCATTATTTGAATCCATACAAAATGATCCTATGTACCATGCAAATAATTCAGTACGCTCACATATATGAGGTGTCACCATGGTTAGAAATCAAAACAAAGTTATCCCATGTACCAAAGAAAGTGATCAAGTATTCCATGCACCCTCATGGAAGTCTACACCCATGTGTGTGTGTGTGTGGGTGTATGCACACATGTGACAAACCTTATTAAAAGTTTTTAAAACATAAATGGTTTTCACTTACAAACCCTAGCCGTCCCTTGCTAGTGACGAAAACAAAAATTAGAAGTTCCATAAAGAAATATCTTCCATGACGCCAAGAAAGGATGGTTTCCACTTCATGTATATGTGATCACCAAGGAAAGTGTTGTCTTGGAAATGTTTCTAAACCATGAACTAGCCTAATATGGGACGTTCTAATTGAGATTATAATGGATCAAAGTCTAAAAATATTCTCTTAAATTAAATAAGAAATAAGATAGAAAATCAAAATTTGCTCATGGGAATTTGGCAAGCTTTAGTGGACCCACAAGCTCACTTGCCTTTCTCACCCAAACCATCCCCTTATGAGTTTAGAAAGAAGCCCAAACATGGTGAGCTGCCCTAGCTGCCCTAGATGTCCCCCTTGTGCTTATGAACATCTATATAAACCCCCTCTTGCTCACATTCATCTCATCCCAAAGCAAAGAGTTGACACTTTCCTCTTTGCTTGTTCTTGCCCTCTCCTTGGCACCTCTTCTTACTCTCTTTCTCTCTTGTGTGAGAAGTTCTTATTTCAATATTTTATAGAGTTGCTGAAGTAGTTTTGTTGGTGATTAGAAGTTCTTAAAGTTCTGAAAGTGGTGGATAACGGGAACCTCTGCTAGATTCTACAAAGAAACTTGGATTAAGGTGGAGGGAATTTCTTGAACTTCTACTTTGCACTTTAAAATTTCTAGCATATTTATACTTGTTTGAATTCTAGTTTTCAACATGATTAATCATATTTTAATTTTAGTTCAACATGTTTTTATGTTTGAATCACTCATCAGAGCATGCCATGCTTAAAATCCATGTTTAGGATTGAATTCAATGTTTCAAGCATGCTATGTAATGTTTTCATGCTTTCTTGGTGGTTTAAAATTCTGATATTTAAATTTTGAATTTCTTTTATGATTATGTAATTCTTAAATATAAGAAATTGAAGATAAGAATCACATTCTATCATAGTGACCCGTATGGGTGCTATGGGTGTGCTAAACACATGCTTGGAGTGTGTGATTGCGAGGCGCAACTAAGGGATACTTGGTATGTGGCATCCAATGGAAAGTAACAAAGAAATGTCTTTCCACCCTAAAGACGGGTATCTAAATTAAGAACATCAAGGAAATAGAACCCCTTTTAGTCTTAATGTCAACTACAACCAAAAAGTTGCTTGAATCACTCAATGCATGAAGTGTTTGAATTTGGATGTGCTATTGATTTGAAATAGTAACTTAGTTGTTTAATGAATGATCCACTGAGCTATGTGCTCATCCCTTCCTTTTATTTTTTCAGGAACTTGAAATGCATGATCAAGCTTGCTAAGGAATTAAAAAGTGTATTTTTAGAAAGTTTCTATGTAAGGACATATTGCCCAAATTTTGAATAAAAACTCCCATTGAATTTTACTTTTGAATTTTAGAGTTATGTACTCTTTTTTTTTTTTTGAAAATATGAGTTCAATAATGTATTTCTTTATTTTGAATAAATAAAGAGTTTGAAGTTTTTCTTTATTCACTTGTATTATCTTGTTGAAAATTAAACTCAATGGAAGTGTATTTATGAGTATTTTAATAAGTGTTAGAATAAAAGAATTGAGATGCAAGTTGTGTACTTGTAAATGTAACATAGGACCCAACCTGCCTTATGGTTGAACTTAAACCTGTCTCTAGGGGGTTGGGGTGTTACAAAGGTGATATCAAAGCCTAGGTTTTAGGTGCCTTGGGCTAGAATTAGAAAGTTAATCACTAGCTGTTTGACTAGAATTAGAAACTCAAATTAGGGTTTCATTTTGAATTGAATCGAATCTTGAATGCCTTGGGCTAGAACTAGAAAGTCAATCAGTGGTTGTTTGACTAGAGTTAGAAACTCAAATTTGGGTTTCACTTAGAATTGAATTGAATCTTGAATGCCCTACCTTCTATTTTTGAAATTGAAAAATGTTTTAGAAAGTGTTTTCAAAAAGGAAATATAGGTTTTTGAAATGTTTTGTTTGGATACAAAGACTACAAGTTGAGCTGATAGTGGGTAAGCCTTTGTCCCGAGTAAAGCTAAACATTGAAAGGGAGGTGGGTTATCCCACCCTAGAAAGCACGGTTGCTAAGCAAACTTCAGTCTCACCGCATTAGACTGTGAAAAATTAGGGCAAGAAACTGATTAGAAATCGAAAAGATGCCAAACGTGGTATCTTGACTAGATAGAGGTTGTAAGTCAACTAGATTTCACCCTTGGTCCAGAAGAAAGACCCTAAGTAGAAATGAAGTGTAGCCATGGGTAGCACAGTAGATTTATTTAGGACATACCCTAGAGATTGAAACTTGTATGAAAACAGAAAATTGTTTGATTAGAACACAAGACGGGAAGTTTCTATATCTTTTGATTTCTATGTAGTACGGGATGCATAAGAATTCGGGGTTATGGAGGAAGCTTGGACTCGGATAATGATGGAATATGTGGTGAATGATCGATAAATTTGGCAAAACGGGTTTCTCTATGCACGCTAGTATGGGACGGTGGAGTATAGTAGGCTTGGGAACCTTAGTTATCGAGCAATTTGCAAAATTGTTTGGGTGCAACTCTGTTCTAGGTGAAAGCCTAAGTGGAAGGGGTAGAGTGCTATGGGACACTTGAACCTAAAAGCTTAGGTGGAAGCTTGGAACCTTGTTGTGCTAGCTTGATTGTATAATTGTATGATATGCATGCTTTATTGTTTATTTACTTTGAGACCAAATCCTGTACCCATGCATGAAAATAACCTAAATAAAAAACTTTTAGGTCACTAAATAGATTGAAGACCTAGGGACATGAATCTATAGTCATGATAATACGAACGTTTGATGAGGCAAATACGAACAACCTACTTGAATTGTAGAAAATGGCTGGAGCAAAGAAGTATGTAACTCGATCCACCACCTTTGATTAGACTGAGCAACGGGAACAATAACTAGCTACTGGAATGGAGGCACGGATGGAGGCCATGATGAATGAGAGGTTGTGGAGGGTGTTGGATCAACTGTTAAGGGTACTTCTACAGATAAGCCCTCAGGTGGCTCCATAGCCTCAAGTACCTAAAACCTACTAGGTTCAACAACCAGCACCTGTGGCCCAATATCTCAAACATCAAAGGGCTCGGGAGGGGTTGGAGGATGAGAAACAAAGGAAGATGCTGATAAAGCTATAGAAGCTACATTCTCCTTCATTTGATGGACCACAGATTGCATCTCGGTGGACCACTAGTACTAAGAGATGGAGAAGATTCTCAATGTACTGAAGGTAACTAGGTCGAGATGGGTGGCACTGGCCATGCACCACTTCAAAGGGCCAACCAGAAGTTGGTAACGTATGACGAGGATGGACCCTAATATAAATGTGGATGCCATGAATTGGGAGAACTTCTCAACAAACTTCTATGAAAAGTTCTTTCCAGAGGCAACCTTGAGCAAGCTATAGGAAGACTTTGTTCGACTAAATTAGAGGGACATGACTGTAGCTGAATATGAGAGGAAATTCATGAAACTGGAAAAATTCTCCCCAAATCTGATCAGGGAAGATAAAAGAAAGGCCAACCAATTCGCACAGGGTCTCAAGATAGAGATTCAAAAGACAATGAAGACTCTAGGCCTAAAAACTTACAAAGATGTCGTAAAGAAGCCTAACACTAGAACAAGAACTCAACCTAAAACAAAAGTTGAGGGAAAAGAACAAAAGGCCTGGGAATGAAAATGATCAAGGGGTTCAGAAGAAAAAGAACGAATGGTGGGAAAACACCACATACACAAAAATAGGGGCAGGCTAAGAACAAGTCAAGGGAACAAGCAAGGAAGCAAGGGGTTTGTTTTGTGTGCAACCAGAAGGGTTATCTGGCTAGAGATTGTCCTAATGCACAGGTTCGAGCTCCTTAGCAACAACCACAGCAGGGAAGAGGTCAGAACGATTGTCCTCAGGGGAGGCAAAAGCAGCCAAATGCCAACCAGGGGCATAATCAGGGTCGTGGGCGAAACTGTTAGTTGCATAGCAAACTAACATTAGAATAGGTTAAAGGTTGCATTTTAAGAGCAATAAAGTAGAATAGAAGTTAGAATTGCATAAATCAGTCATAGTTGCATGTAATAATAGATTTGCATTGTTTAATGGCTTTTAAACCTTGATTTGATGAATTTTGTTATTCTTTTATAAGAAATGATGTTTGGGAAAGAAGTTGAGTGTTTTGCAAGTTTTAGATTGAAGCAGTGAGCAAAAGGAGGTGACTCAAGAAGGAAAATCATGAGAAGAACACCAGAAGTCCATCAACCGAAGACCGCAGTAGCAAAGGAGAAGCCAAATCAGAACATTGCGTATTGGAGACCGCGGTCCATAACTTGGTGACCGCGGTCACCAGAACAACACCAGTATGCAACATTCTGGAGACCGCGGTTATCAATACACTGACCGCGGTCACCAGAACAAATTTTGCATAGAAACAGGCAGACCGCGGTACAGAAATGGAGCAGTTCTTTCTGGGTTTTGTACAGAATCACTGACCGCGATTATGGACCGCAGTCACTCACTTAAATTGCGCAAATTTTGTATTTTTTTAGGGTTAATTGAGTGCGGGTATAAGAGGAAAAAGTGTGATCAACAGAGGGGATACCAAATTAGGAAAGAAACGAAGGAGGCTGAAGAAACAGAGTCTTGTGAAGAAGTTTAAGGAGATTCTCATTGTAAATCTGAGTATGGAGTACTTCTATTCTTTTCTTTATGTGATTAATCTTTCTTTAATGTCTAGCTAATTCAATTTACTGTTTTGGGTAGTAGACACCAATGTATGAACTGTGATTTTCAGTATTTTCAATTGTTTATCTGCACTTTACTTTATTTGTTTATGCGTAATGCTGTATGCTTACTGGCCATAGGCATATAGAACTCAAGAACATCGAATCATCTCGGGAGAGAGGTTTTATGAGAGGTTATAGCAGTAAGGTTCTAGATCAAGCCATTGATCAAAAGGTTGTGGTTGGATCTATGAGATATAGCATGGGAATAATTATTTGAATCCACTGGATTGTTGATTGAATACCTCGGAAGAGGGTATCAATAAACAATATTAGTGCATGATTAGAACACCTAGGGATAGGGTCCTAATTACAAGTGCAGTAATCAAAGTGTTGGTAAATCATCATCTTCAA
>JAJIYU010013627.1:0-13727 GCA_030144865.1 Tinospora cordifolia
ATAGCTATGGGATTTGTACCAGGATGCAGCTCAATCTTAAACTCGATCTGCTTGTGTGGCGGAAGTCCAGGTAACTCATCAGGGAACACATCAACATAATCACACACCACATGTATCTCCTGAATCTCCTTACTCCACTATGCATCCTCCTCTACTAATAGTTGCCTGAAATCCTCTTTCTACTTAACAACATACAAAAGGGCTAAAATAGGACTCATCTGCAACCTCTGTACATTCCCATCAATCCTGAGTAACTCACCAGATGGCAACCTAATAGTAACTCTTCGTTTCTGGCAATCAATCTGTGCCTGATACTGGGTCAACCAGTCCATCCCTAGTATCACATCATAGCCTCCAATATGCAGCATGCAGAGATCCGCTGAAATTTGCTAATCTCCAAAAGTGAGTTCACACTTACATCTCTTCTTCGAACTCACAGTATCGCCAATTGGCGTGACCATCTCCAAGGATTTAGTCAAAGTCCTTGTCACTAACTGTAACTTGTTCACAATATCCTCAGAGATAAAAGATTTAGTAGCACCTGAATCAAATAACACCTGCACAGCCACACCAAACAACAAAAATGTACCTTCCACCGCTAGGGTGGGATCTGTCTGGCTATCGGCTGCATAGAAACGAGCCTGAGTCTGCTGCTGTGGCTGTGTCTTTGCTGTGTGAGAGCTGCCTGGGCTCGAGTCTGTTGTCGTGGCTGAGGTGTAGGAGTCACTGCTCCAGTAGGACAAAATCTAGCAATGTGTCCTTCCTGATGGCATAGATAACACAACCCCTTCTTCCTCGCCTCCTCTCTGTGTGCATCTACGGGCTGGTCGGGACGAGGTGGCTGTCTCTGTCGACTATCCCGAGTCTGTGTCGATCTCTATGCCTGAGATGCTCTCTGTGCCCTCCAACCACTTGATCTCACCTGAGAAGGTCCCGCAGACTGGTCCAGCCGGGTCTTCTTCCTGCCCCTCAGTGTCTGCTCCAACTTTAGATCCCTCTCAACCATCTATGCTCTCTCCACTGCATCTAATAAGGTCGTCAACTTAAACGGTGCCACAATCTTCCGGATCTCAATCCTCAATCCCTCAACAAAACGGTCTACCCTAGACTGCTCATCTATGAACAAAGTAGGAGCAAATCTACATAGCTCTGTGAATTTCTACTCATACTCTGTAATAGTCATGCTTCTCTGCACCAATCGGACCAACTCTAACTGTAGCTGCTTCTGCCTTGTCGTGGAGAAGAACTTATTATAAAATCGTATCTTAAAGTCCTCCCATGACATGGCTGACTGATCAATGGTGGAATCGGCTACAATCATCTCCCACCAATGGTAGGCTGGTCCTACCAACTGATGCACAGCAAGTGCCACTCTCCTAGGCCCAACTGCCCCCATAGCGTCCAGGTGCTTATTCATCTCAGAAAACCACTTGTCTGTTAGCATGTAATCACCTGTCCCCTCGAATGTACTGGGACGCAACTTCTGGAACTCTACCAGAAGATTCTTCTGTTCCCTGTCAAAACCAGCTGATCGACTCTATGGCACTGCCTCCATGGATGCAGACCCCTGATGTGCCTGAGGCTGAGCCTGTGCCAGTGGCTCTGTCGGTAACTGTGGCTGCACCTGTGGCTGTACTGGTGCTGATGGCTGTGTAGGTGCTGATGGCTGCAGGGTCCTAATAGCCTACTCCACGACCCTCTGCATCATCTTCGTAATAGCCTCTGGTGTCAAAGCAACCACAGCTGGTGCTGCTGCCACAGAAGTACCCTCATCACTAGGCCTTGGCTCTATATTAGCCTCACCTCGGCCTGTACCTCTTCTGGGTCTACCTCTACCACGTCCTCTCGGCATAGTCTACAAGTCAAACAAATCATTTTCAATATCCAATATCTTAATCATAAGGAAGTAGAAATTTCCATAATTGAACATAATGTAAACTTTATTTCCACTTTCATTTCAGTTTCAAACCCTTTTTCCTTAAATCTTTGACAAGTGTGACTTGTGATAGTGCCAAGTAATTTAATCCTACCTATAACTATCTCGTCGTCGTACTACTGTGGCTCTAAATTCAAATCTCTAAGTTCTCGATTTGTTTCAGTGGTCTAAAAATTTATGCTTCTAAGTCGACAGCATTTTATTCAGTTATGGGTACATGAATTTGTGTGTCAATACTCAAAATAGTGATATCACATATATCCAGAGCAAACACCCAACAATCATCCAAACAATGCACTCTGGCATAATGGAACCAAGATTCCATTACGACTAATATAATTTTGCCAAATCCTGGTCTCTAAGGATGACGTAAGACCCACCATACGCGACCGTCCCATACCAGTAGAATATAGTGCGTACAAGTTCTTCCAAAGAGTCCGTTCATTGCCCATTACAATTTCGCAAGTGTCTCGCTCCCTAAGGCTGACTCAAGACCCACCATATGTGACTGTCCCATACCTAGTAGAATACAATGCATACAAGTTCTGCCGAAGGAACCGACCACTCACTATACCTGGTCGTCAATCTCCAAGTTTAGTTTTCCTCTATACCTCATCATCTCTAAGCATACCACACTGAGCTTCCTCACCATAGTATTACAGACAGATCTGCGATATAGGATCTTCTTGAATGTGTCATGACCAATCAAGTGTGCATTTTCACATTATCAATTTCTATTCTATGCCCTAAAGCTTTTAATGTATGATCCACTGTGCCTTCTGGCACACCTGGTCTTTACCTAAACCTAGTGTTTCAACACTAAGTACATTTTTTCCTATGTGATACCATCGGTCCCAAGTCTTGGACAATTCCCATATAGCGCATCACTAGTAGGGAACAAAGCTTCCACCTACCGGGCTACTATTTTTACTCTTGTCCACCTGCGACTGGTAACTCAAGCACGTTGGTATCACCCAATTCTTCTCTAGATTTCTAGCCACTTAGTCATCTAGTTACTAGTAGGTGACCTCTTACTCATTTATTTTTGAACAAAAACATTTCAAATCTAGTACAAATTCATTTTAAGTGAAAAAAAATCTAGTGACCATTTCCAGTAAAAAATCAAGTCCACATCGGACTGTACTCTTTCCCAGCGAGCTACTAACTAGGCTACTAACTGAAAACAAAATCCGGTCCCAAGTCTCGGACTGTGCTCTGATACCACCCTGTGACACCCCGAACCCCCGGTCCGGAACCCAAGTCCTCCTGCATGTGTCACGTCGGGCTCAGCGCATAATCTAGCGCTCCCCTCGGCTAAGATGCCGTGCGTGCAGGACTTTTCACAATTCTGTGGGTCTGATCCATCGGAAACCCGGGGTCGTCAACCTCTTTACAACTCACTAAATCCGTTCTCAATTTTATAAAATGAAAAAATATGTCAATCTTGGTAAACATCCTACTATGTCTATCGACGAATATCATAACTCAAAAAAAATAATTTCAAACACTTCATCGGATTTTCTCAGTAATTATGTATAGTAAAACAAATTTCTGCAGCGGAAACCATTAAAATCACCAACCCATAAGACAGGGTTTAAGTAAAACTAAACATGTACATATCGTTAGCCTCTGAAGGCAACACCGCCAAAATTACCTCAAAACTATGATCAAAATTAGGCTCACAGAGTCGAAAGTCCCAACAACATTTGAAAATGTACAACAGTTCCAAAAGAAATATTTGGCCACACGGCTTGTTCAAAATATATACATGATCTTTGAAAACTTAAACAAAAACAAAAGTATAAGTCCAACAGTGACCTCCTAGCGGGATCACCAAACAAACCCTGAATCAACGGTCAACTAGGGTACTTCACCTCTGCGAATACCTGTAAAAGAAAATGGGGTGAGCTTGAGAGCCCAGTGGATCATCTCTACACATCACTAGCATTATATAAACTAGAAATCCAAAACATGCACATACTTTTATTACATTAATCGTTTCAAACAGTTATTTGTTTTGTTGTATCCTAAGACCAAAAGAGCTATACTCCCGGTGTCCCTCGGTGACAAGAAATCGATCCTAGCCGGTACCGTCTCGAGCTACGATACCGTTCACGACTTGTCACGTCGTCCAATAATAGGTGCAATGGTGTACAGCCAATGCTCGCCCGTCTGAGGAAACTCTCAGCCCTCGTAGGAGGCTTCATTAAGAACACCAACGATGGGATCTGGAAGATGTCGTGCGGCAAAAATGGCCACGTCCACGAGTCGTCAACAAATGCCACCATCGCCCCGGTACGTTGATCTATTAAATCTTAATTTAATATTTCTTTTAGTTTCAATAAATTTCATTCCAAACCCAATCAACAATCAAGGTATCTAAATCATGTAGTAACTGACATAAATAACCAGACATTATGCCGCATATTCAAGCAAACACTGAAAACATATAACCAGACATTATGCTCAATCATCACTCAAGGCATCCAAGCATTTTACACACCCTAGCATGCATCTAACATCCTAGGCTACTCAAACATCATGCCTTGAACTTTAAGCCTACATAATACTAGTGAGCAAGAGAATCCCGCCCACCTGATAACAAGGAACGACCCTTGCGCCTACTCGCGAGGATCACGGTCGAAATCCACCGTCTGAAATGATTAAACCTTTTCATTCAGTCCAAATCACCAAAAATCCTCCTTCAACAATAGTACAAAAAATTCCAAATTTCCATTTTTCCTCACAAAAATGCAAACTTACAGTCAACGCGTTCCAAACCTTCAGAAATCCTCCAGATAGGCAAATTTCCTCTGGATCCGTCTAAAACTGCAATTGAACAGTTAAAACTTCTAGAATTCAGTTCTAAATCGATAAACTATCGGTTTAGAAGAAAGATCCAAGCTCATAGGGTTCTGGATCATTTTATTTCATCAAAACCCTCAAAACGCTAGTTTTTGATAAAGAATCTGAATGAATCGATAGAGTTGAAACTTAAATGATTAAGAGGTTCAGATTCCTACCTTAGACCTTTAGCTCCTCCTTGAATCAGCTCTGGATCGTCTCTCTGAAACTCCGGATCGATTCGGGAAGTTTTGTGCGTGAAATTACCAATCACGAGCTTGAAACTGTTTAAATTTCGCACACTGACCGCGGTCGGCACTTTACGGACCGCGGTCACCACGGTGACCTAGATTTTCCCCCGAATTTTTCACTGAGGATCGCAGTCATCCTTTAGTGACCGCGGTCACCAGTGTAACATCATGTTTTTTCAACGTTTTTCAATGTGTTTCCCATTATCAAACATCCTGATTTATTTTATTTTCATACCATACTATATAATAGTCATTTAAAACATGTTTTCACACATTTTTATATTTATTTCATAATTTTTTAAAATTTATTTTCGAGTTGTGTGCATTTGAAAACTTTGGGGTATTACATGATACAAGGTTATTATACCTCTTTTATATCGCCGAATTCTCCGGTTGATCAAACATTTGCCCCACAACATCTTTGTGATGAAAACTCTATTTTTCTTCTCCTAAAACTCCCACTACTATATTATAATAGCTAGGGCACAAAGAGAATGCTAAGAAACTATTTGGAGAGCAAGAAGAGAACTGATTCATTCTTGCTAGAATGAGGAGAATGATTTACAAGCTTGGGTTTATATAGAGTTTCAATGGGTGTGATTTGGGAAGTTTGGGTTGATTCCATTGTAGAGCCTTTCCAATTCTTTGTATTTCTTGATTCCCACGCATCAAAAAATAACAGTTATTGATTTTGGAAGTTGTTCACAAGTTAGAAATGTTCTTTGATTGTTTGGCAACTTTCCAAAATTTTGTCCACACAAGTTTCACACACATTACCATGTGGGCTACAACGGTATTTATGTTGGGTTTCCAATTTATTTTCAGGGTATTATCAAGGTACGTAGAACATGTGCGTAATACCCTAAAAACTTTGTATTTAATTAGGTAAAATTCAAGATCAATTCACTGAAATTGGATACAAAATGAAACTAGGTTCATTTCAGCGCTAAATTTAGCAGGTTCTAAAACTCTCATTTAGTGGACTTTAAGGACCCAAAATAACTTGAAATAAAGTAAGGTGACATGAACTAACTAATGGGACAACATGTCCAAAAATTATAACAATTGGTCAAGGATAGAGTCTTCATTTGCCAAATACCCTTCAGGGGGTCTAAATTAGGAAAGAATTGGCATTTAGGGTACCTTGGGGAATCGAAATGACCCAAAACAAAATAGAATGACTTGAACTAACAAAATGAATGACATATCCAAAAATCAGAATAATTGGCCAAGATTTGAATTTTCATTTGCCTAGTGACCTCAGTGGGTCTTAAATAAGGAAAGTTTTTGAGAAAAAATCACCTTGGGCAAAAACTATACCTTAAAATGTGCATTAGGTTCATGTGACTTCAAAACTATAGGTTACAAATCATAATTCCTCGTAAATAAGGAGATATTAATTTTTATTTAATTTTTGTGAACCCATAAAGTCATGACCACCCCTAAGATGTGCAAGGCACATGGGTGGATGTAATACCCTGAAAACTCTGTATTTAATTAAATAAAATTCAAGATCAATTCAGTGAAATTGGGTGAAATTGGGTGCAAAATGAAACCGAACTTATTTCAAGGTTAAATTTGGTAGGTTTCCAAAAGTCTCATTTGGTGAACCCTAGGGACCCAAAACAACTTGAAATGAAGTAAGGTGACATGATCCAACTAATGAGACAACATATCCAAAAATTAGAACAATTGGTTGAGGTTAGGGTTTTCATTTGCCAAACACCCTTCAAGGGGTCCAAATTAGGAAAGAATTGGCATTTAAGATAATTCGGAGGATTGAAATGACCCAAAATGAAATGAAATGACATGAACTAACAAAATGAATCACATATCCAAAAATTAGAACAATTGGCCAAGATTCGAATTTTTATTTGACAAGTGACCTTAGTGGGTCTTAAATAAGGAAAGTTTTTGAGGGAAAACCATCTTAGGCCAAACCATATCTTAAAATGTGCATTAGGATCATGTGATTCCAAAATTATAGGTTATAAATAATAATTCCTTCTAAATAAGGAGATATTAATTTTTATTTAATTTTTATGAATTCATGAAGTCATGACCACCCCAAATGTGTGCAAGTCACATGGGTGGAACACCATGATCATGTACACCCTACCTTACCCAAAGCTCAATGGGACGTTTCCATTATTTGAAACCATGAAGTATGATCCCATGTGCCATGTAAATGATCAAGTGTGCCCACACCTATAGAAACCATGAAGAATGATTCCATGTGCCAAGAGAAGTGATCATGTATACCAAGGTTACATACAAAACGTCTCATATGTGTGTGTGTTGATAGACATGTGACAAAATTTAAAGTGACAAAAAGATTCCTTCACCTAGGAAAAATAAAAAAATAGAAACTAATCTCATGCTCACATGTGGAGCCAAAAAGGGAGAGAATCCAAGGGAAATAAGAAACATTCTAAAGCTTTGTTTTTTGTATGCCCATATTAGAAACTTATTTGATTTCATGAATCACAACATGTTAGAGTGTTTCCCTCTTGATAGAGGATGTCCAAGAGAGATTAGAATGTATTCTAAACCTTTAATTGTGTTCACACACATAAAAGAAACAAATAAGGTTTAAAGTTTTGCTCACACTTGGATTGGAAAGATTCTCATTGTATGTGATGTCTAAACGTCCCAATGATGCTCAAGAACATCTATATAAACCCCCTCTTGCTCACATTCATCTCATCCCAAAGCAAAGATTTGACACTTCCCTCTTTGCTTGTTTTTGCCCTCTTCTTGGCACCTCTTTTCACTTCTCTTTTCTCTCTTGTGTGAGAAGTTCTTATTTTAGTATTTTAGAGAGTTGTTGAAGTGGGTTTTGTTGGTGGTTAAGAGTTCTTGAAGTTCTGAAAGTGGTAGATAAGGGGAACCTCTGTTGGATTCAACAAAAAACTCAAATTAAGGTGGATGAGATTTTTTAAACCTCTACTTTGCTATTTTAAATTTCTAGCATGTTTATACTTATTTAAATTCTGATTTTTAGCATGTTTTATTTCAGTTTCAGCATGAATGATCATATTTTAATTTTAGTTTAGCATGTTTTTATATTTTAATTATTCATGATACCATGTCACGCTTAGATTCCATGCTTAGGTTTACTTTGAAGTTTCAAGCTTGCCATATGATGTTTTTATGCTTTCTTGGTTGTTTAAAATTCTGAAATTTATATTCTAAATTTCTTTTATGATTATGTGATCTTAAACATAAGAAAGTGAAGATAAGAACCATATACTTTCATGGTGATCCGTAGGGCTGCTACGGGTGCTCTTAACACATGCTTGAAGTGTGTGGTTGCGTAGCGCAACTAAGGGATACTTGGTATGTGACATCTAATGGAAAGTGACAAAAATGTCTTTCCATCCTAAAGAGGGGTGTCTGAATTAAGAACATCAAGGGAGTAGAACCCCTTTCAGTCTTAACGTCAACTACAACCAAAAAGTTATGTGAATCACTTAATGCATGAAAGTGTTTGAATTTGGATGTGCTATTGATTTGAATTAGTAACTTAGTTGTTTAATGAATGATGCACTGGGCTATGTGCTCACCCCTTCCTTCTATTTTCCAAGAGACTGAATTACATGAAGACTATGAATTTTTGAAATTCTACTTTTAGAAAGTTTATATTGTAAGGGCATAGTGCCCCAAATTTTGAATTAAAAACTTTTGCTAAATTTTACTTTTGAATTTTCGAGTTATATACTTAATCTTTGGATTTGATTTCAAGAATGCAATCTTTTTATTTTATTTGAATAAAGATTTGAAGTTTTCCTTCATTTACTTGCATTATTTTATTGAATATTAAACTCAATGGAAGTGTATTTATGAATATTTCACTAAGTGTTAGAATAAAGGAATTGAGATGTAAGTTGTGTACTTATAAATGTAACATAAGGCCTAACCTACCTTATGGTTGAGCTTAAACCTGTTCTAGGGAGTTGGAGTGTTACAGTGGAACACCATGATTAGGTGCACCCTGCCCTACACAAAGCTCTATGAGACATGTCCATCATTTGAATTCATCAAAATGATCCCATATGCCATACAACTGATCATTTATGCCCACACCTACCCAAGGAATGAGATGTCCCATAAAGGAATTAGAAAATCCAAGAAGGGTGATTCCATACACCATGACAAGTGATCATGTGCACCATGCCCTATTCATTCAAAATTGGTCCACAGGGGTGTGTGTGTGTGTGCACACATGTGAACCAACCAAATTAGAAAGGTTTAAAATCTGAATGAGACACCATAAAACCTAGCCGTCCCACACTCACAAGAGAAAATAAAAATGGAAACTTTCCTCTCCCATTTTGGTGCCTAAATTGAGTGATTGTCACATATGGGATGCCACCCTTGAGTTTAAACCAAATTAGAGAGTTTCTTAAGCTTAGATATGAATATTAGACTATGTCCTCTCAAGACTGATAGCATAGTCCCCATGCTTGACGTCCAAGAATGAAGAAATAGAAAACATTCCATGTAGATCTTATGTGGTGAGCAAACGAGAGACTAAATAAGAAAGTTTCATGAGCATGAGTTGATCTAAAAGAGGACGTCCCAATTGAGATTACTATGTTTCTGAATTTGAAAATATTTCCTAACATTAATTAAGAAATAGACTAGAGAATCAAATCATGGCTCATAAGGATTTAGTAAGCCTTGGTGGTCTATAAGCCTAGATACCTTTTTCAAACCGTCCCATGAGTGTTTGGAAAGTTGCCCAAGTTTTTGAGCTGCCCAAGCTGCCCTAGACGTCCCCTAAGTGCTCTTGAAAAACTATATAAACCCCCTCTTGCTCACATTCATCTCATCCCAAAGCAAAGAGTTAATACTTCTCTCTTGGCTTGTTCTTGCCCTTTTCTTGACACCTCTTCTCACTCTCTTTTCTTTTTTGTGCGAGAAGTTCTTATTTTAGTATTTTAGAGAGTTGTTGAAGCAGTTTTGTTGGTGATTAGAAGTTCTTGAAGTTCTAAAAGTGGTAGATAAGGGGAACCTCTGCCAAATTCTATAAAGGAACTCGGATTAAGGTAGAGAGAATTTATTAAACCTCTACTTTGCTATTTCAAGTTTTTAGCATGTTCATGCATGTTTAAATTTAGTTTTTCAGCATGTTTTATTTCAGTTTGGCATGAATGATCACACTAAAATTTTAGTTTAGCATGTTTTTCATGTTTTTAATTAATCATGATATCATGCCATGCTTAGATTCCATGTTTAGGTTTACTTTGAAGTTTCAAGCATGCTATATGTTGTTTCCATGATTTTTTGAATGTTTAAATTCAAAAATTTGATATTCTAATTTTATTTCATGAATATGTGAATTTGAATATGAGAAATTGAAGATAAGAACCACATACTATCATAGTGATCTGTAGGATGCTATGGGTGTTCTTATTACATGCTTGGAGTATGTAGTTGCGGGGCACAACTAATGTGTACTTGGTATGTGACATCCAATAGAATTAACAAAGAAATGTCTTTCCATCCTAAAAAGGGGTATCTAAATTAAAGACATCAAAGGAGTAGAACCCTAAAGAGGGGTATCTAAATTAAGGACATCAAGGGAGTAGAACCCCTTTCAGTCTTAACTTCAGCTATAACCAAAAAGTTGTGTGAATCACTTAATGCATGAAAGTTTTGAATTGGATGTGCTATTGATTTGAAATAGTAACATAGTTGTTTAATGAATGATCCACGGGGCTATATGCTCACCCCTTCCATCTATTTTTAAGAAATTGAATTACATGAAGACTATGAATTTTAGAAAGTCTATTTCTAGAAAGTTTATATTGTAAGGGCATAGTGCCCCAAATTTTGAATTAAAGACTTGTACTGAATTTTACTTTTGAATTTTAAAGTTATGTACTCAAACTTTGAATTTGATTCAAGAATGTAATCTTTTTCATTTTATTTGAATAAATAAAGATTTGAAGTTTTCCTTTATTCATTTGCATTATCTTGTTGAATATTAAACTCAATGGAAGTGTATTCATGAGTATTTCAATAAGTGTTAGAATAAAGGAGTTGACATGCAAGTTGTGTATTTGTAAATGTAACATAGAACCCAACCCACCTTGTGTTGAGCTTAAACTTGTTTCTAGGGGGTTGGAGTGTTACAATGTGTATTTTCTGAGTACCTTTCACTATCGCGGTAGCCAGTGGGCATTTTTTGTGTTGTGTTCTATTTTTCACTCTAGTTCGCCAGTCTTTTTGTACATCGCATGTTATGTCTTTTGCACCATGATTGCCATGAATTTCTCAAGGTTTACTTTATTATTTTATTTTACATTTTAATTTTTAATTATTTAACAAAATCCTAGGATATTACAAACTACCCCCTTAAAATAAATTTCGTCCTCGAAATTTGTACTTACTTGTTCTGATGGTGTTCGATCATATAGTTTTGGTGAAGAGGTTTGAGTATTTAGGTTTCATCTTACTTTCCATTTACCAGGTTGCCCCTTCCACTCTATGATGCCTCCAGAGAGCCTTGAATAAGGGCATGTCCTTTGTTCTCAAGCCTTGTACCTTTTTGCCTTGGATTCTTATTGTTGGTTCTTCATATGTTGGACGTTGATCTTTCACCTTTCTCATCCAATTGAAATTGACTCCCTTTTTGGTCAACGGGTTCAGCTAACTTTGAGAAATCTTGGATGAACCTCTTGTAGTATCTAACTAAGCCTAAGAAACGTCTGATCTTGGTAATTGTCTAGGGTTGTTGCTAGTTTGTGATAGCCTCCTCCTTTCTAGGGTCTACAGAGGTGCCTTCTACGTAGCCAAGGAATTTGACTATAATTTGCACTTATGAAACTTAGCCTAGAATTGAGTTCTCCTAAGTGTCTCTAATATAATTCTTTACATGATCAACTTCTGACTTTGCAAAATCCACAAATACTACTACAAATTGATCAAGGTATCGGTTCATCAGATCCATGAATGGCATCTCTGTGAACTAGAAGTGCCCATACTGAGTCCTCCCAATTATCTTGTGTACATCTGATTCTTAGTCCCTCAACTGATGATATCTTGACCTAAGGTTGCTTGTGGAGAAATGAGTGGCTGCTTTATTGGTTGAATGGGTCATCTATTCTTGGTAAGAGATACTTATTCTTAACTATATTTGTTAGTCAATACACAACCCTAATTTTTTTTCATGAACAACACCAAAACTCCGCATGGTGATTCACTGATGAATCCCCTTTTTTGTTTTGGAGCTCATCCAGCTAAGTCTTTAACTCAATCAATTTTATTGGTGTTATTTGGTAAGGGAATGGCTAAAGAGTTGGTTCTATTGCGAACTTCAATCTTGAATTCCATTTCTCTATTTGGTAATAGTCATGGTAAATCATTCAAAAACACATCTTTTGTACCTTAAAATTCAAATCATTCCATCTAATTTTATTCAATTGCCCAAAATTTCGTCAAAATTTTGGGTTATTACAACTTAAAATAAATTTCGTCCTCATGGTTTATTTAACGTACTACTACTGTTGCTATTGAGAAGCTTGAGTCCTGGTAAGGCAAATCTTATCTATGTATCCTTGTTGGTTACAACAGAAACCTAATCCCTGACATCTGGTTTGCTCCATCTACTCCTTTCTTGTGCCATTAGATTGCGTCTGAGAATTTTGTTGTTTTTGTTGTTAAGGAGTTTGAGTTTTGGTATGACAAATTGTTGTTGTGTGTCTTTGTTGGCCACAACGGTAACATAACCCTTATTTCTTGGCCTGCTCCCTTCACTCTTTTCTTGTATTATTAGGTTGTGCTTGAGAATTCTGTTTCTTGTTCCCATTCTTCGTCTCTTGATCATCTCGGGGTCCCTTGCTTCGATTCTTAAGGGATCGCTTGAAGTTGATGTCTTCCTTGATTGATTTGGTCCTAACTATCATCCCATTCGATGCAGTTAGTCTTAGAGGAATGACCAATTTCTTGACTTCCACTCTTAGTTCATTCGGTGATGACATTTGAGGATCTTGAACCTTGGGTTGTAGCTGTGCTGGAAGTAGGGTCCTCATCACTTGTTTGACCACCTGTCGAGTGATTTCTGCCATTATCTCTAGCGAAAGTGTTTCTCCAATGGGAGCTACTGCTGCCACAAGTGTCCCTTGGTTTCTTCGATCAGATGCATTAGCATTTTCTTCTCTTGTCACATTTCCTTGGGTTTTTTCCATTATCTAAAAGTCAAAGCCATTTTAGTATTCGATAAGGTATCATAAGAAGTTTCATAGAGAACATTAATCTAGGGTACACAACTTGTTTTTCCTTATCTTCAGATACAAAATACTTTTTCAAACTTGAGAAAATGGTTGTCCCTTTCTTAGTCATTGTTGTGTCTGTTTCCTCAAGTTTTCATTTCATTCGTGTTATCGTGACACTAGATTCATGTCTCTAGGTTCTCGATTTGTTCAGTAACCTATCTGTTTTATTATTTTAAGTTCTGTTTGAGGATTTTGAGGCCCTCTAATGTAGATGGGTACAAGGTTTTGGTTTCATGATCACAATACATGTGATATACATATTTATGAAATTTAGATGCAATCAAACAATCATTCAATCATACAGTTTCATGCTAGCATAGTGAAATTCTAAGCTTCCATATGTGCCTCCGAGTTCAAACGTCCTATACCACCCTTGCCCATTGACATAGGCTTTTACTCAGAGATCTCACTACA
>JAJIYU010013628.1:0-13729 GCA_030144865.1 Tinospora cordifolia
TATTTTTAGATTAAGAATCACATACTGTCACAGTAAACATGAGGGTTACTATGGGTATTCTTTACATGTGATTAGTTCATATGGGTGATGTCTCAAAATACTTGAAATATGGGTTAGGCCCTAAGTCCAATGAAACTTCGCATTAGGAATGCCTTTTCACTCAAGGAAGATATTTTGTTAAGAATGTCAAGAGCCTTGAAACCCTTTCAGTTTAATCTATAACTTAAAACAAAATAATGTTTGAAATGCCTAATGTTTTACAAGTACTTGAATTTATATGTTTTGTTAGCCTAAATTAGTAATTTGGTTGATTTAAAACGATCCACTAGTCTATGCGTTCACCCTTTCTCTTTCATTTTCCAATGATTTGAATTACATGAAACCTTTGATATTAGATAGGTTCTAATTTTAGAAAGTTTCTACATTTGAACGTAAGGGCATGTAACCCAATTTTGATAATTATGCTGCAATTTGAATTAAAGAATCTGTTGTAATAATTTTAATTGAGTTATGTACTCTTTCCTATTTATTTTAATAAATAAAGTATATTAAAGATTTCTTTTATCTCTTGTTAATTTGTCTTGTTGAATTATGTTTATTTAAATGAGTTGAATACTCTTAATGTTCAATAAGACTTGGGATAAAAGAACTAGAAAGTCAAGTGTGAGTCAATTGTAAACTAATACCATCTCGGGGGTTTGAAGTGTTACGTAAACCGTCATAGATATTATAGACAACTAGAAACCATCATAGACGATTATAGAAGGTCATAGACCAACTTACTTAAGCTAAAGAAAGAATAACATATTATGGTCTATGATGGTTCATGGTAGTCTATAATGGTCTATGATCGTCTATTGTAGTCATTTCCAACACTGTGTAAGCTCATTTTTTTATTATAGACATTATTACACAATCATAGACACTTATAGACCATTATAGACCTGCATAAACTATTATACAATACAATATACCATCATAGACCATAATGTATTAGTCTCTCTTTGGTTTAAGTAAGGTCATAGGCAATTACAAGCATCAAAAACCACTTTAGATAATTATAAGTAACTATAAACCCTCATGGACCATTATTGACAGCTAAGGACCATTATAGCGTATTATAGAAGGCCATAGACCAACTTATATAAGCCAAAGAAAGGCAAATATATTATGGTGTACGATGATCTGTAATAGTATATCATAGTCTATGGCGGTTTACAATGGTCTATGATCAAATATAGTAGTCTTTTTGAACTATAAGTAACTTTATTTTCGATTAATAACATCAATGCACAAACAAAGACCATCATAAACCATTACAGACCACCGTAAACTATCATAAACTACTACAAACCATCATAGACCATAATGTATTAGTCTTTTATTTGTTTTAATAGACAATTACAAGCATAAAAAACTACTATAGATAATTATAAATGATAATAAACCCTCATAGAACTTTATACACAACTAGATACAATCATAAACTGTCATAGAAGGTCATAGACCAACTTACTAAACCTAAAGAAAGACTAACATATTATAGGCTATGATAGTCTAAAGTACTATATGATTGTTTACAACATTCTATAGTGGTTTATGATTGCTATAGTAGTCGTTTCAAAATCAATCTAAGTTCATTTTCAACTACAAACATCATTACACAATCATAGACCATCATAGAATATCATACACCACTATAGAGCATCATAGATCATAATGTATTAGTCTATCTTTTATTTAAGTAATTTAGTAGACAATTACTGGCATCTAAAATCACTTCAGATAATTACAAATTACTGTAAACTCTCATAATCCATTATAGAAAGCTAAAGACCATCATAGACAATTATAGAAGGTCATAGACCATCTTACTTAATCCAAAGAAACACTAATATATTATGGTTTATGATGGTTTGTAGTAATCTATAATAGTCTATGGTGGTCTATAACGATCTATGATCGTCTATAGTAGTTTTTTTAGACTATAAGTAAGTTTATTTTTGACAACAAATATTAACACATAATAATAGACCATCATAGACCATTAGAGACTACTAGAGAGTATCCTAGACCAATATAGACCATCATAGACCATAGTATATTAGTCTCTCTTTGGTTTAAGTAAGTTCATAAACGATTACAAGCATAAAAAATGACTATAGATAATTATAGATGACTATAAACCATCATAAACCATAATATGTTACTCTTTCTTTGGATTAAGTAAGATGGTCTGTGACTTCCTATAATTGTCTATGATAATATTTAGCTTTCTATAATAGCCTATAAGGGTTTATAATAATTTGTAATTATCTAAATTGATTTTAGATGCTAGTAATTGTCTACGAACTTACTTAAACAAACGAAAAACTAATACATTATGGTCTATGATGTTTTACAGTGGTGTATGATATTTTATGATGGTCGATAATATTATGGTCGACAATGGTCTGTTGTAATCTATGAGAGTATATGGTGCTCTATAACAGTTTATGATTGTATATAGTAGTCATTTTGAAATATAAGTAAGTTCGTTTTCGACTATAAACATTAATACACAATCATAACCCATCAAAGACCGATAAAGATCACCACAGACTATCATAAACCAATACAGACCATCATAGACCACAATGTATTAGTCTCTCTTTCGTTTAAGTAAGTTCATAAACAGTTACATGCATTAAAAACAACTATATTATAAATGTCTATAAACCCTCATAGATATTGTAGACAACTAGAAACCATCATAGACCAACATAGTTAAGCTAAAAAAAGACTAACAAATTATGGTTGGCGATGGTCTGTAGTAGTCTATGATAGTCTATGGCGTCTATGATTGTCTATTAGAGTCCTCTCAAAATCTAAGTAAGCTCATTTTTTATTACAAACAACAGCACTCAATCATTGACCATCATAAACTATTATATACCAGCATAAACTATTATAGAGCACAACGTACCATCATAGGCCATAATTTATTAGTCTCTCTTTGGTCTACGATGGTTTGTAGTAGTCAATGATAGTCTATGGTGATCTATAATGATCTATGATCGTTTATAGTAGTCTTTTTAAACTATAAGTAAATTCATTTTTGATTGTAAACATCAATGCACAATCATAGACCATCATAGACTATTAAACACAACCATAGACTATCATTGACCACCGTAGACCATCCTAGACAATAATGTATTAGTCTCTATTTAGTTTAAGTAAGTTCATAGACAATTACAAGCATCAAAATCCACTATAGATAATTATAAATAACTATAAACCTTAATAGACTTTTATGTACAGCTAGATACCATCAAAGACTATTATAGAAGGTCATAGATCATCTTTTAGAAGGCAAAGAAAGACAAACATATTATAGTCTACGATAGTCTGTAGAAGTCTATGACAGTCTGTAGCAGTTTGCAATGGTTTATGATCATATATAATAGTTCTTTTGAACTATATATAACCTCATTTTCGACTAATAACACCAATGCACAAACAAAGACCATCATAGACCAACAAAGACCACCATAGATTATCATAAACCACTACAAGCCATCATAGACCATAATGTATTAGTCTCTTTTTGGTTTTAATAAGGTCATAGACAATTACAAGCATAAAAAACTGCTATAGATAATTATAAATGACAATAAACCCTCATAGGCCTTTATACACAACTAGAGACCATAATAAACTACTATAGAAGGTCATATACCAACTTACTTAAGCCAAAGAAACACTTTCATATTATAAGCTATGATAGTCTATAGTAGCCTATGGTAATCTATAATGGTTTATGCTTGTCCTTAGTAGTTTTTTTAAAATCTAAGTAAGTTTGTTTTCAACTACAAACATCAATACAGAATCATATACCCCTATGGCCACACCATAGAGTATTATAGACCAATGTAGACTGTTATGGACTATAATGTATTAGAGTCTCTTTAGTTTATGTAAGCTCATAGACAATTACAAGCTTCAAACACCACTATACATAATTATAAATGACTAAAAACCCTCATAAACCATTATGGAATCCAGGAGACCATCATAGACCATTATAGATGATCAAAGGCTAATTTACTTAAGCCAAAGAAAGACTAACATATTATGGTTTATGATGGCCTGTGTTACTCTAGGACAGTTTATGATGGTCTACAATGGTCTATGATCATCTATAGTAGTCTTTTTAAAATCTAAGCTCATTTTCAGCTACAAACATCAATACACAATCATAAATCATCATAGACCATTGTAGACCACCATAAACTGTCATATCATTGACCACTATAAACCATCATCATAGACCACAGTGTATTGGCGTCTCTTTGGTTTAAGTAAGTTCATAAACAATTAAAGGTACCAAAAACCAATATAGATAATTATAAATGACTATAAACTCTCATAGACAATTATACACAACTAGACACCATCATAGACCATTATCGAAGGTCATAGTCCAAGTTAGTTAAGCCTAAGAAAGACTAATGTATTTTGGTCCATGATGGTCTGTAGTAGTCTTTTTCATTTCTTGGTAAGTTCATTTTCGACTACAAATATCAATACCCAATCATAGACCATCATAGACTATTATAAACCAACATAGACTATTGTACACCACTACAGACCATCATAAACCATAATGTATTAGTTTCTCTTTTGTTTAAGTAATTTTATCGACAATTATAGGCATTAGAAACAACTATAGATAATTGTAAATGACCATAAACCCTCATAGACCATTGTAAACAATAAGAGACCATCATAGGCCATTTTAGAAGATCGAAGCCCAACTTACTTAGCCAATGAAAGACTAACATGTTATGGTCAATGACGGTTTATAGTAGTCTATGATAGTTTATAGTAGTATATGATAGTCTATAGTAGTCTATGATAGTTTATGGTGTTCTATAATGGTCTATGATATTCCATATTATTGTTTTTCAACTCTAAGTAAGTTCATTCTCAACTACAAACATCAATACCCAACCATAGACCATCATAGACTATTATAGACCACCATAGACTATCGTAGACCAACAAACAACCATAGACCATAACGTATTATTCTCTCTTTGGTTTAGGTAAGTTCGTAGACAGTTACAAGCATCAAAAACCACTATTGATAATTATAAATTACTATAAACCCTCATAGACCATGATAGACAGCTAGAGACAATCATAAACCATTATATCAGGTCATCGACCAACTTACTTAAGCTAGAAAAAGAGTTACATATTATAGTCTACGATGGTCTGTAGCATTCTATAATAGTCTTTGGTGGTCTACAATGGCCTATGATTGTTTAGCGTAGTCTTTTTGAACTCTAAATAAGTTCATTTTCACTGTCAAACATCAATACACAATCATAAAACATCATAGACCATTATAGACTAATGTAGACTAGCATAGACCACTATAGATAGTCATAAACCATAATGTATTCGTTTTTCTTCGGTTTAACTAATTTGGTAGACAATTATAGGCATCAGAAAGCACTATAGATAATTATAAATGACTATAAACCATTATAGATCATTATAGAAAGCTATAGACCATCATAGACCATTATAGAAGGTAATAAACCAACTTACTTAAACCACAGAAACACTAACATATTATGGTCTACGATGCTCTACAGTATTCTATCATAGTCTATTGTGGTTTATAATGGTTTATGATGATCTATGGTATTATTTTTGAACTATAAGTAAGTTCATTTTTTAGTATAAACATTAATACACAGTCATAGACCATCATAGACCATTAAAGACAACAGACTATCATAGACTCCTATGGACCATTATTGACCATAACGTATTAGTACCTCTTTGGTTTAAGTAAGTTCATAGATAATTATAGACATAAAAAACCACTATAGATAATAATAAATGACAAAAAATTCTTATAAACCATTATAGACAACTAAAAACCAACATAGACTACTATACAAGGTCATCGACAAACTTTCTTAAGCCAAAGAAAGAATAACATATTATGGTCTACGATGGCTTGTAGTAGTTTATGATAGTTTATGGCGGTCTATATTGATTTATGATCATTTATAGTAGTCTTTTTGACTATAAGTAACTTCATTTTTAGCTATAAACATCAATACATAATCATAGACTATCATAGACCACTAAGGACCACCATAGACTACCGTAGACTACTATAGAGCATCATAGACCATAACGTATCATTCTCTCTTTGGTTTTAGCAATTTTATAGACAATTATAACCATTAGAAACCACTATAGATAATTATTAATGACAATAAACCCTTATAGACCTTTATAGACATTTAGAAACCACCATAGACCGTCATAGAAGGTCGTAGACCAATTGACTTAAGCCAAAGAAAGACTAATATATTATAGACTATGATGGTTTATAGCCGTCTATGATATTATACGACATTCTATATTTGTCTATGATCGTCTATAGTACTCCTTGTAAACTTTATCTAAGTTCATTTTTGACTGCAACCATCAATACACAATCATAGACAATCATAGACTATTAGACCACTATAGACAATCTTTGCCCATAACAAATTAGTATCGCTTTGGTTTAAGTAAATTCATAGAGAATTACAAGCATCAAAAACAACTTCAAATAAATAGAAATGATTACAAGCCCTCATATACCATTATATACAGCTAGCAACCATCACAAACCATTATAAAAGGTCATAAACCAACTTACTTAAGCCAAAGAAAGACTAACATATTATGTTCTATCATGGTCTATAGTAGTTTATGATAGTTTATGACAGTCTATATTGGTTTATGATCATTTGTAGTAGTTTTTTCAAACTATAAGTAACTTTATTTTCAGTTATAAACATCAATACACAAACATAAACTATTATAGACCATTAAGGACCACCATAGACTATCATAAACTATTATAGAGCATCATAGACCATAATGTATTAGTTTCTCTTTGGTTTTATCAATTTTATAGACAATTACAACCATTAAAAACCACTATAGATAATTATTAATGACAATAAACCCTTATAAACCTTTATAGACATTTAGAGACCACCATAGATTGACATAAAAGGTCATAGACCAATTGACTTAAGCCAAAGAATGACTAATATATTATAGATTATGATGGTTTATAGTAGTCTATGATAGTCTATGACATTCTATATTTGTCTATGATCGTCTATAGTAGCCCATGTAAACTTTATCTAAGTTCATTTTCAACTACAACCATCAATACACCAACATAGACAATCATAGACCATTAGATCACTACAGACAATCTTTACCCATAATGTGTTAGTCTCGCTTTGGTTTAAGTAAATTAATAGAGAATTACAAGCGTCAAAACCCACTTCAAATAAATATAAATGATTGCAAGCCCTCATAAACCATTATAGACAGCTAGCGATCATCACAGACCTTTATACAAGGTTATAGACCAACTTACTAAAGCCAAAGAAAGACATAACATATTATGGTCTACGATGGTTTGTAGTAGTTTATGATAGTTTATGGCGGTTAATATTGGTTTATGATCATTTATAGTGGTCTTTTCGAACTATAAGTAATTTTATTTTAAGCTATAAACATCAATACACAATCATAGACTATCACAGACCATTAAGAACCACCATAGACTACTGTAAACTACTATAGAGCATCATAGACCATAATGTATTAGTCTCTCTTTGGTTTTAGTAATTTTATAGACAATTACAACCATTAAAACCCACTATAGATAATTATTAATGACAATAAACCCTTACAAACCTTTATAGACATTTAGAGACCACCATAGACCATCATAGAAGGTCATAGACCAATTGACTTAAGCCAAAGAAAGACTAATATATTATAGACTATGATGGTTTATAGTAGTGTATGATAGTCTATGGCATTGTATATTTGTCTATGATCATCTATAGTAGTCCTTGTAAACTTTATCTAAGTTCATTTTCGACTGCAACCATCAATACATAATCATAGACCATTAGATTACAACAGACAATCTTTGCCCATAATATATTAGTCTTGCTTTGGTTTAAGTGAATTAATAGAGAATAAGCAGTGTCAAAAACCACTTTAAGTAAATATAAATGATTATAAGTCCTCATAAACCATTATAGACCTCTAACGACCATCACAGACCATTATAAAAGGTTATAGACCAACTTACTTAAGTCAAAAAAAGACTAACATATTATGGTCTACGATGGTTTGTAGTAGTTTATGATAGTTTATGGCAATCTATATTGGTTTATGATCATTTATAGTGGTCTTTTCGAACTATAAGTAACTTTATTTTCAACTATAAACATCAATACACAATCATAGACTATCATAGACCATTAAGGACAACCATAGACTACCGTAAACTACTATAGAGCATCATAGATCATAATGTATTACTCTTTCTTTGGTATTAGCAATTTTATAGACAATTAAAACCATTAAAAACCACTATAGATAATTATTAATGACAATAAACCCTTATAAACCTTTATAGACATTTAGAGACCACCATAGATTGTCATAGAAGGTTATAGACCAATTGACTTAAGCCAAAGAAAGACTAATATATTATAGACTATGATCGTTTATTGTATTCTATGATAGTTTATGGTATTCTATATTTGTCTATGATTATTTATAGTAGCTTTTGTAAACTTTATCTAAGTTCATTTTCAACTGCAACCATCAATACATAATAATAGACCATCATAGACCATTAGATCACTATAGACCATCTTTGCCCATGATGTATTAGTCTCGCTTTGGTTTAAGTAAATTAATAGAAAATTACAAGAATCAAAAACCACTTCAAATAAATATAAATGATTACAAGCCCTCATAAACCATTATAGATGGCTAGCGACCATCACAGACCATTATAAAAGGTCATAGACCAACGTACTTAAGCCAAAGAAAGACTTAGATATTATGGTCTAAAATAGTTTTTAGTAGTTTATGATAGTCTATGGTGGTTTGTAACGATTTATGACCGTCTAAAGTAGTCATTTTAAATTATAAGAAAGTTCTTGCTCGACAACAAAAATCAACACATAATCGTAGGCCATCGTAGACCATTAATGACCATCGTAGAGTATCATAGACCACTACAGACCACCAAAGACCATGACATATAAGTCTCTCTTTGGTTTAAGTAAGTTCATAGACAATTAGAGGCATCAAAAACCATTATAGATAATTATAAATGAATATAGTTCATAGACCATTATACACAACTAAAGACCATCATAGGCCATTATAGAAGGTTATAGACCAACTTCTTTAAGCCCAAGAAAGACTAACATATTATGGTCTATAATGGTATCTACTAGCCTATGATAGTCTATGATGGTCTATAATGGTATATGATTATCTACAGTTGTCATTTTAAAATCTAAGTTTCTTTTAATTATAGACATCAACAAACCCTCACAGACCATTATAGGCCATTATAAACCACCATTGACTATTGTAGACCAACTTACCGACGCCAAAAAAAAAATAACATATTATGGTCTACGATTGTCTGTAGTAGTATATGATAGCCTATGCTTCTCTATTATGGTTTATGATTGTCTATAGTAGTCTTTTCTAACTCTAAGTAAGTTTATTTTCTAATACAGACATCAATACACAATCATAAACCATCATAAACCATTATAGCCCCCCAGAAACTATCATAGACTACTACAAACTATCATAGACCATAATGTATTAGTCTCTTTTTTGTTTAAGTAAGTTCATACACAATAAGAGACCATCATTGACCATAATACACAACAAGAGAGCATCATTGACCATTACAAAAGGTTAAAGACCAACTCACTTAAGACAAAGAGAGACTAACATATTATGGTTTATGAGGGTCTACAGTAGTCTCTGAAAGTCTATGGTGGTCTATAAAGGTCAATAATCATCTATAGTAGTCCTTTTCAACTCTAAGTAAGTTCATTTTTTACTACAAACATCAATACACAATCCTATACCATCAAAGACTATTATAGAACCCCATAGACTATCACTACAAGCATCGTAGACAATAATGTATTGGTCTCGCTTTGGTCTAAATAAGTTCATAGAATATTACAATCATAAAAAACCACTATAGATAATTATAAATGACTGTAACCCCTTATATTCCGCTATAAACAACTAGAGATCATGAGAGACCATTATAGAAGGTCATAGACCAACTTACTTAAACCAAGAAATGACAAACATATTATGGTCTATAATGGTCCGTATCGGTTTATGATAGTCAATGGTGGTGTATAGTGGTCTGTGATCATCTATAGTAGACTTTTTAAGCTATAAGTAAGTTCATTTTTTACCACAAAAAACAATACACAATCATAGACCATTAAAGACCGTCGTAGAGTACCATAAACCATTACTGACCATTATAGACCATAATGCATTACTCTCTCTTTGGTTTAGGTAAGTTCATAGACAATTACAAGCATAAAAAACCACTATAGTAATTATAAACTACTATAAACCCTCATTGACCATTATAGAAAACTAGAAACAATTACAAACCATTATATTAGGTCACAGACCAACTTAAGACAAAGAAAAACTAACATATTACTGTCTTTGATGGTCTGTAGTAGTCTAAGATTGTATATGGTGGTCTATAATGGTCTATGATTGTTTATAGTTGTCCTTTTAATCTCTAAGTTGGTTCAATTTCGATTACAAACATCAATAGACAATCATAGACCGTCATAGACCATTATAGACCACCATAGACTATCATAGACCACTGCGGACCATCATAGGCCATATTGCATTAGTCTCTCTTTGGTTTAAGTAAGTTCATAGACAATTACAATAATAAAAAGCCACTATAGATAATTATAAATGACTATAAAACATCATAGACCATTATAGACAACTAGAGAACATCATATACCATTATAGAAGGTCAAACACCAACTTATTTCAGCCAAAGAAAGACTAACATATTATGTTATAGGATAGTCTATAGTAGTCTATGATAGTCCATAGAGGTCTATCATGGTTTATGATCGTTTTATAGTAGTCTTTTTCAACCTTAACTAAGTTCATATTTGACTACAAACATCAATACACAATCATAGACTATAATAAACCATTATATACTAAAATATACTATCATAGACCATTACAGGCTATCATAAACCATAATGTATAGTCTCTCCTTTATTTAAGTAAGTTCATACACAACTATAGGCATCAAAAATCACTATAGTTAATTATAAAGAATGATAAACCTGCATAGACCATTATACTCAACTAGAAACCATCATAGACTATTATCGAAGGTCATAAACCAAGTTACATAAGCCAATGAAAGGTTAGCATATTATAGTCAATGATGGCTTGTAGTAGTCTATGATAGTCTATGATGGTGTATGATTGTCTATGATCATCTATAGTAGCCTTTCTAAACTATAAGTAAGTTTATTTCGAACTACAAACATCAATATACAGTCATAAACCATCATATAGACACATAGATTATCATGGACCAGAGCAAACCGTCATAGACCATAATGTATTAATCTCGATTTCGTCTAAGTTTGTTCATAGATAATAACCGACACCAAAAACTATAATAGATAATTATAAATGATTATAAACCCTCATAGGCCATTATAAAAAACAAGAGACTATCATAGACCATTGTAGAAAGTCATGCACCAAGTTACTAAAGCCAAAGAAAGACTAACATATTATGGTCTATGATGGTTTCTAGTAGTCTATAATAGTTTGTGGTGGTCTATAATGGTCTCTAATCATCTTTAGTGGTATTTTAAACTCTAAATAAGTTCATTTTCGACTGCAAACATTAATATACAATCATAAACCATCAAAAATCATTATAAAACACCATAGACTATCATAGACCACTACAAACAACCATAGATCTTAATGTATCATTTTTTTTTGGCTTAAATATGCTAATAAACAATTATAGGCATCATAAACCACTATAGATAATTATAAACGACAATAAATGTTCATCAACCATTATAAACAACTAGAGACCATCATAGACTGTTATAGAAGGCCATGGACTAGCCTATTTAAGCCAAAGAAAGACTAACATATTATGTTCTATAATGATTCGCAGTAATCTATGATAGTTTGTGGTCTATAATGGTCTACGATGATTTATAGTAGTCTTTTCAAACTTTAAGTAAGTTCATTTTCAACTACAAATATTAATACGCAATCATAGACCATCATAAACCATTATCGACCACCAATAACTATCATAGACCAATACAAACCATCATAAACAATAATGTGTTAGTCTCTCTCTGGTTTAAGTAAGTTCACAGACAATTATAAGCATTAAAGACCATCATAAACCCTTATAAAAGGTTACAGACCAACTTACCTAAGCCAAACAAAGACCAGCATATTATGCACTATGATGTTGTATAGTAGACTATGATAGTCTATAGTGGTCTATAATGGTATATGATCAGCTATAACCAATTTTATCAAATGTATGTAGGTTCATTTTGGGCTACAAACATCAATACACTATCATATACTGTCAAGACCATATAGACCATCATAGAATTTCATTGACTAATATAGCCCATCGTAGACCATAATGTATTAGTCTCTCTTTGATTTAAGAAAGTTCATAGATAATTACAAGCATGAAAAATCACTATAGATAGCTATAAATGACTATAAATCCTCATAAAGAATTATTGACAACAAAAGATTATCACATACCATTATAGATGGTCAAAGACCAACTCACTTAATCCAAATAAAGACTAAAATACTATGGTCTATGATAGTCTATGGTGGTCTATAATGGTTTGTGATCAACTGTAGTTGTCTTTTTAAACTATTAGTAAGTTCATTTTGAACTATTAACATCAATGCACAATCATAGACCAGAATAGGCAACCATAGACCACTACAAACCATCATAGACTACAATGTATTAGTCTCTCTCTGATTTAAATAAGTTTATAGGCAATTACAAGCATCAAAAACCACTATAGATAATTATAAATTACTATAAACCCTCATAGACAGTTATGGACAACTAGCTACATACTATAATAAACCATTGTAGAATGTCATAGACCAACTTACAGAAGCCAAAGAAAGATTGACATATTTCAGTCTATAATGGTCAATAGTAGTCTATGATAAACATTGGTGGTCTATAATGGTCTATGATCATCCATAGTAGTCTTTTTCAATTCTAAGTAAGTTCATTTTAAACTACAAATATACAATTACAGGCCATCATAGACCATTATAGACAACCATAGACTATCATAGACCACTACATACCATCATAGACCATAATGTATCAGTTTTTCTTTAGTTTAAGTAAAAAAATAAATACCCCCTACGGAGGATTGATGACCTATTCGATCAATTGAGAAGAGCCACTCATTTCTCGAAGATTGATCTTAGGTCGGGTTATCATTAGTTGAGAATCAAGGAGTTGGACATATACAAAATAGCATTCAAAACAAGGTACAGACAGTTTGAGTTCACTATGATGCCCTCTGGTTTGACTAATGCCCTGTAACACCCAACCCCCATGTTTCTTTGATTTGAGTGTTGGACCTAACCGCCGTTCTATTTGACAGTGGACTTAACCAATATGCGGGTTGGGTCCGTGCTACTTTACAAGTGACACACACTTGACATTCCATTTTTCAATATCTCATGTCTATGAGTGATT
>JAJIYU010013629.1:0-13748 GCA_030144865.1 Tinospora cordifolia
CTAATTAGTAAGAATATGATCAAAGAATATAGCTTACTAACAGAGGAGGTTGGGTTGTGAGAACAAAACTCATTGTATGTCAATCAAGAGGTTTTAAGTTTAGGCCCTGTGTATAAAGAAAACCATATTGTAAGAGCTCTCCTACGTGTATCCTCATTAGCTCAAATTGTGATCAATCTCGAGATACATGTAAAACTGTGAAGCTTAGACTATAATTGGTTGAAGTCCAGAATAGTTTCCAAAAATAATTTGATATCGTATCTTGAAAATGCATGAGTTCACATGGAATAAAGCACTTATTCTTTATTTTTCATACTTTTTCATTTTCAAATACAACACACACACACACATATATATATATATATATATAATGTTAACCTAACTGTTACAGTTATAGTTATATGAAGTGTAACTGTAACTTTTATGATTATTAAATAAATAAATGATAAAATTATATTTCTATAAAGATTTTTTATTTGTACAACTTCTTTCACCTCATCTAATGAAAAGAGAGAGAGAGAGAGAGAGAGAGAGAGAGAGAGAGAGAGAGAGAGAGAGAGAGATCTTCATAAATCATAATTGTTCCTTAGAATTCAAGGGAGGGACCCTCCTGTTTCCGGCTTGGTGGAACATTTTGATTGAAAGGAAGGAACAGAGTGGGAGAGAGTAAACAGAAAGTAGTTAAGAGTGTTCATCTTTTAGTACTTTCTTTTTCTCAAAAGGCTTTGGATTAGTTAAACCTAACCAAGCCACCGGCTTAGGTGTTAGTTGCAGTGGGAAGATCTTTAAAGGAATCTACACTAGATTTCATCTGTCTTTTCCTTGTTGCTTTTCTAATCTAATTCCCTATTTTTTGGGAATACATGAAAAATGTAACCAGTTTTAATACTCGTGAATTTTTTTTTATGAATTAAAGTAAGGGGCACCTCTCTAATAGTAAATAGTAAAAACAAAAGAATAACCGTCTCTATTGAGCTATCTTCTTATAGAGTCCATTTCAATAGAGCTATCCTTTTTATATGCCAAGCCGTGATATATGTAAGTTATTTCTAATTATGTACTATCCTACATAAGGGTTTTAATTGTATGATATAAAGCTCTATAGACGTCATACTGTGATATTATACAATAATACAAACTATAACGTCCCATCATTTTTTTTTATTGTATTAGCTTACATACTAACACATAAATTAGTGAAAATCTAGCAATACTACTTTGGTGATGTAATTTTTACTATAGCCAACGCATTGTAACTTGTTTATATTTAAAACTCCATTATAATACCATGAGAAATACATTTAAATATCAAGTTTTCTTAGACAAATATGTTGTTGTCTACTCACATAACTTGATATTAATTCAAGGGGCATTAGAATTCTAATGCACATCCAAGTTTATTTTTTGAGTCCCCAATCATTTTCTTCTCTTTGTAATTTTTTTTTTTTTTTAGTTATAGTTCTTTGTTAGTCTAAGATTTAAATGCCTAAGGGGCATGTCAAATAACTTATATTTTAAGACTATAAAGTAAAAAGGTCTTTCAAGTTGTATTTGGTATATAATTTTAAAATAGTTCTAAAAATAATAATATAACCTTTTTGATTGATTTATAATTAACATAAATATTTTTCACAGAATCATGCACAAAAAAAAAAAAAAGTATGTGGGTCGTATAAATTATAAATTAATCAAATGAAAAAAAAAATCAAAATTCAATCAAATTATATTTATATTTTCTTCTTCATAAAACTCATGAATATGGTGAAGGCCTTATCCAAGAAAAGGTCATCTTGGATGAGTTTGACAGACTAGAAAGGAAGTTGGAGGTGGGGCAAGCCAAGGGGAAGTTGTTAAAATGTGTTTTGTACTTTTCCTTGAAGGCTGAAAAGGGTAGGAAGTTTTGTTCAAAAGAGAGGAATTTGGTGTACCTACCAAAGCCATATGACAAGGGTCCTTAAAAAAGGACACTTTGGTTTGTCTGTTCCAAGTTGTGGATTTTTTTTTCTTCTCTAGGTATTTTGACTTAATGAGTGATTTTAAGGGTAGTCCAAATGTTTGATTGTGAATACTTTACATGTTAAAAAATCAAAATTACTTTATCATGAAATGTCTCCAAGTCCCTTATGCATACAATAAATTGAAGAAATACTTGACTTTTCAAATTATTATGCCTTTGATCTATGATTTGAAAAGTATAAATTTATAAAAAAAAATCATTTTTTGAAAATAATGTGTATTTTTTGTAAATTTTAGAAAATTATTTTAAAATTTTAACCAACTAAATATATTTTTTAATTTTTAAATATAAAAAACTATATCTGAATCACAAATAAAAAGCTGTTGTTGGTTTTTTTGTGCCGGAAAGTGGGAACAATAAAAGAAGTAAATAGATGAAAAATATGTAAGACTGATTTGAAAGATTATGACCATAATTTCTCAAAAATTATGATGTAATTCCACATGGTCACTATGTTCAAAAGAGTTCATTTTTGGCGCTGGTGCTCTTTTTTTCTTCTTTTCTTTTTCTTTTACTTTTTTTTGTTTTCTTTTTTGCTTTTTCTTTTCTATTTTTCCTACTAAAATAATTTTTTATTTTAATGATTTAATTTAATAAATATTATTTTTTTACTTTTTTATTATAAATTTAATGTTTTAGTTTTTTTAATTTTTTTATTATTAAATTATATTAAATTTTAATTATTTAAACTCTTTTCAATTTTTATTTATTATTTTATATTACATTTTTAATTTATTAATTAAATAATAAGTAATTAATAATTTATTAATTTATTAGTTAATCATTTAAGTTTTGTAGTATATTAGTTGATATCTATTTATTAATTAGTAATTAAAAGCAATAGTAAATAAATATGTAAAATATAATTTATATGCAAAAATATATAATTAAAGAAAATAGTATAAAAATATAAAATAAAAATAAAAAAGAATATTTTGAGAATTCACCTTTTGAAGTTAAAAATGAAATGACCTTGATATGTCAGTGATTTTTATTCGAAGGCATCTTGTCAGGAAGTTGGTAGGCCCATCATGAATTAGGTCGCACTCACTTTAAGTTGGCTATCAGATATTACTAAGTTAAGTGGTTGCAAACAAACACCAAAAAAAAAAAAAAAGAAAGAAAATTGTGCAACCCTAACTCCTAGAACGCTAGCTAAAGCTACAACCTCTGTGTCTAGCAATCAAAACCGTTTCGTCAATGATAACACATCCTATACCAAAAGGTCTATAAACTTGGCTTAGCTCCTCTTTCTCAATGATTTAGAAGGCTCTCTTGAAAAGTATTTAGTGCTTATTTTACTCACTCTCTATCTTATTTCTTTGACTGAGTGACATGTATTAAAGTAACTTTTGTATGAAAGTATTACATAAAAATATGCAAATAGGGAAAGTGAATCTTTTATTCCAACTCAAACTCGTCAACTAAGTGCCCTCCAGTTGATTGCATTTCTATTTAAAAGAACTTTCATCATTCTTCACAATTAATCTATTACTGCCTTTACAAAATTTGAAAAACCGTATCATTCAAACCCTAATCTCGGGTTTACTTCACATTCCAAAGACAAGAATGTCGAAAAACGTAAAAAACAAAACGAAAACAGAGAGAGAGAAAAAGATAAACCTTTTTTTTTTGTAAACAAGTAAAAAAAAAAACAAAAATTTTTGAGCAAAACAAAATTTTGAACTTTTTTTTTTTTGGGATTTCTGATAAGAAAATTGATATCCTTATCACAAACCGAACACCTAAATTTCTCAACCATGATGATCGCTTAACTAAGGAAAACCTTCAACAAAATCAACATTATGTCAATCATCTACGCAGTACCACATCAGACTAATGATAGAAAGAAAATGTGAAGATCCTGTAGATTTTTTTTTTCTTTTTTTCCAATCACAACTTTGGAAAGTATCTACAATTGATACATAGTAAATGAAGCTATTAAAGGTGAATAGAGTTTTAAATCCCAACCATACCTCCGGAGATAGTAAGGTCAGTAATCCAAAGAGTAATGAAGCTTAATCCATCTAGGGCCCCAGAGTTCAGAAATCTGACTTAACCCTCCAGAGGTTTCCCCTTGGAATTTGCCAGAATGAGCTTTCTGCTGCTTCTGATAAATGAACTGGTTCTTGCATTTCAGACACGCTGATGATAGATCACAAACTTACCCAACATAAATGCAATGCAGATTCTCACATCTGCATGAATTAAAATACATGTTTCTAAATCTAAAACTAAGAACATAGAGATGTAAAATAATAAGATTAGCTTATGCCAATGGATAAGAGAATCAAAAGTGAATACACATCTTTTACTTTACAGCATAATCATATCCGAGAAAAATGAGCATAAAGGCTAACAACTATGCTCATCCTCCAAGATCCGCCCATGGACTGAATGATCTTTAATCAAATAATGCATCTGTAGTGATTCCATGGATAAAATAATGAAACCTGAGAGATGCGGAAGAGACTCAGATGGACTAGCACGAGCATTTTCTTTGCAAGAAACTACAAACACAAAAAGGTTGAAATGGAGCTTTTGTGCCATGCCCCAAAAGCTCAACAATGCACCGTCATGTGCTTCCAGGAGCATCACTTCCTGCAGCTGGCTTGCGATTCAGATAACGAATAACAGCATCTTCAACCCTATTGGAGTTCAGAAAACACGAAGGTTTATTGGAAAGTGCATCAACAAGCAAACCAATGTGGAATTTTAAACTATGTATGCAGAATCAAAGCACACATTCAAAACTTGAACTAATGTGAAAGAAATTTACAAAAATCTGAATGGTGCATACCAAGGTTGGTTATAAAAGTCAGAGCGTCGCTCTTTTTCAGCATTACGGCTTGCTTCCCCAGCTACAAGTTTCAAGTCCCTACTTTGAGAAGCAATCAAAGCATTAATGAATTCCACTGGAGATTGACTGAACCCAAGAAAAAATGCCCGCCTCCTTCGATGCTCATGAATCTTCTTTATAGCAGCACAAATTGCTTCATCACAGGTTTCAATCTCCTTCTGCTTATCCGTGTTGGCCAAGAAAGTAGACATTTCCCTTTGTAGTGGAAAAGGAACATCAACTAATACATCGTAACAAGCATTCCCAGCAGGATTGCTCCCAGAAAGCCTGATTTTATGCTCCAAATGTATAGGTTGTGGAGGGGAGAGATGCTGTGAGACCTTTTGAGAAACCATTGCAAATTTCATCTTCTCTTCCCCAAAAACCTTTCGCAGGGGCAGGTCACATGTAAAGGAGGAAGGATCGTTAGGGTTCTGCAATTTTCTTGCCTTGACATAGTGCCAAATTGCAGCAATGATTCTCGGACGGGTATCAACCTCAATGCCTAGAACCTCCATCAAAGCTGGTGAAAGCTTGAATTTTTCAGGCATATAATTCATTTCCAACCTTATACCCACGGTAAATTCCTTATCTCCTTTCCGTTTAACCTCAAAGCCTTCCTGAGGTGTAGATGATCGAGCATTCTCCCAAATAATTGTTGGATTTTCAGGGTATAGAGTTGGATCCAAGGAAATAGTAATTCTCCTGAAGAAAGAAGAGAACTTAGGGTATGATGGGTTTGGCTTCTGAATTGCTGCAGAATCAGGATCAACCCCATCCTCCAAGATCCTCCCAATTATCTTCAGTGACCAAGAAGGTGGTTCTGCATTTGGCTTCTCAGGTATTGTACGAATTTGATTAGCATATGTATTGAAAATGTAAAGTCTAAGTGTCTTCTGAATACAAGGAGGGTTTTTAAGTGATTCCTGGATATCAATTTTCTTTCTTGCAAGAGCAGCATCAACCCGAGCCTCAAACTCAAGCAATTGAGTGTATAAGGCAGACTCGGGTAAAAGTGCTGCTACCCTATCTGGCAACTGCTTCTCTGGAAGCTTTCGCTTCTTCCTTCGAGCAGCAGGAGTAAGCTCCATAGTTTTAAATGGGGACATCGTATTAGTGGCAGCAGCTGTCCCTGGAGGACGTGCTGGGGGCTTTTGAGGAACGCGCTTAGCACTTGCTGAGCCAGGTGCCAAAAGAGACGGTGATGAAGAACCAAGATGCCCAATTCCAGGAGATTGGGCCTGGGCAATGGATTGTGCTTGAGCTTGTAACTGTGCTTGAAATTGGGCATGTGCTGCTTGAGACTGAGCTTGAGCATGAGCCTGAGCTAAAGCTTGGGCTTGAACCTGGGTGAGAGCCTGGGAACGTAACGGTGACTGAAATTGACTCTGAAAATGGGACCCATCTGGCGTTTGGGCTTGTGATTGCGAGTGAAGATGAGATGGGTGGTTCATGGCCAAAGAAGAAGAAGATACAATCCCGGAATTACCCCCAAGAGGAGATGGACCCCCAACATTTCTTGCAGGGTTAATGTTATTAGCTGACATTGCAACCTAATATAACACACTGCAAAATCACAAGAACAAACCATCAGCCACCCAATTACAAGCAAGCAAAATGCTAATAATAATAATAATGTAAAATAACAAATAAATAAATATCCAGAACCCAGCAAAAACTTATCCTCTCTCAGTTAAAGTATAGCAAAAAGAGCAATTCGTAAACAAATAGAGCTTTCTTGAGCTTTGTTTTTGCATCATTTGTTTGTTCAATCGATTTACAGGGCTGCTTCAAATGGTTCAAAACCTTCAAATCAGCTCAGAATAATGAAAAATTTATAAAGAAAAAAGAAAGAAATTACCTGAAACATAGACTTAGAAGCACAAACAGAAAGATCAATGCAAGAGTGTGAGAAGTACATATTGTATGTAACATTCCTTCATTTTTTACTACGAAGGAATGTTGTAAGTCCTAAATTTTTTGGTTTTTTTTCTTACTAATTTCTCAAATAGTTCTAGTGCATAAAAATGCTCAGGACGTGCTTTTTCTCGTTGTACTTATTATTGACAACTAGGTTCAGGTTCAAACTTCACAGAAACTAAATGTTTAATAATAATAAAATAGTTCAAGAGCACATGTGATACAAAACTATATTTTGAATGATAAGAATGGATAAAGTGATACGTAATGTCATATAGCAGCGATTATTGATAAATAATGGTAATGCTAGGTCTCAAAAATTATTATATGTACAACAATGTTATCAAATAGGATTGTTTTATCAATAATTAACTCAAAATTAAGCAATTAAAATGAAAATACAAAATTACATGCAAAAAAACATTATTATTAATATTGTAACTAGTAATTAAAATGTAAATCACATATAGGCATATCATCTATATCAATCGAAAAAATGGAGAATCAGAAACAAAAATTGGGACACGGAAGATTCAGGCTCAGTGTGGAGGGACAAGTGAAAAAGATAACTAGAGAGATGAAAAGAATAAATTAAAAATGGACGATGGAGGAAAGTCCAAAAAAAAAAGGTTACATACAGACAAAAGGTCAGATTAGGAAGATAATGAAAGATTCCAACTGCAGGACAGATTTAAAGCATGAAATACCAGAGTTTCTAAGGAGAAATCAAGGAAAAGAGAAACAAGTGGCTGAAGGTAGAAGTAAGGAATGAACTGCTATAGGTGGAAGAAACAAGAAACAAAACTTTCTATTTCTTTGTAGAACAACGAGATAGCGAGATGGTTGAAGGTAGAAGAAGTAAGGAAGATCATGGCATTGAGAAGGGATGGTGGCTTCAAAAAGATAAATTGAGGAGCAAATTATGTAATTCTTCTAGAAATATAAATATACTCCAATGCAAAAGAAAATTTCATAAGAGAGACAGAACCGGTGAAAGCTAGGCAACAAGCCATCCACATCCCAAAAGAAGAGGAAGAAGGCACGTGAGAAAATTACGGCAGGTGACAGACGCAGTTATGCAGGAAGAACAGAAGAAACAAGAAAGGAAGACAGAGAAGGAAAAAACTTGGGAAACAAAGGCAGTAAGGAAACCAGGAGGAGAAAGCAAGTAGTATAACAGGGGAAGGAGAGAAGGGTGGAAGGAAGCAAGAAACAGGAGTGTGAAAAGCATGGAAGAAAGGACAGAAGGAAAACAAAGGGAGAGTACAGGAAGAGAAAAAAGCTAGAAGGCATCCTAATCAAAAGAATATCGGCCAAAACCTCATGGGAAGAAATAGAGGATGAAATAGAGAGGCGGGATTAAGAACCATTGACTTTGCAAAAGCAATATTACAGGTTTACAACGAGCAGAAAGTCATGACAACTATAAAAGGGAAGAAGCTAGCATGCTCAAGAGATTTCACAGTGGAAGAATGGGAGGATGACATGCTTTGGAAGACGTTGTAAGTTGCATTTAGAAAAGGATGGATTGGAGTAGATGGCATTCACCTAATCACCTCACAGAATGGAACATGTACACACTCACTTGGGAAATTAAAAGAACAAACCAAAAAAATTGAGAGCTTCAACATGAATTTGTTGTTCTTTTTATTTCTCACATTCTTGCAATCATCTTTTGTTGTTACTTCTAAATCGATAGAGTTCATCCAAGTTTCAGTTACTCTTCTAATTTTAAACCATTTCAGGAAACCCTAGAAATCCAAAAAAACAAACATATGACCCAATTAGCTGCGAAGATGAGATGATATTGTGGGAGCAAACAAAACACAAGAAAGCCCTATTAGCATTTAATTTGTTAGGTCCACACTCCTTTTCCTTATATAAACATTTTTCCCACTGTTTGCCATTAATTTTCTAATAGCCCTTTTTGCAACATTTTAGGTTTTATAGATCAATCTTTACTTACAATTTCTACTAACATACTTGATGAATATACTTATATGTATACACACACACACACCGAAAGAGAGAGAGAGAGAGACATAGACAGAGACAGAGAGAGAGAGAGAGAGAATACATTCTTTAATAAAGAATTGAGTTTTCTTTTTCAATATTTGGAAATTTATTGTGTTACAATTTTTTATTTTTTTTTGAGATTAATAGTATTTACAGAAATTTTACAAGTTTATAAGTAATTGAGGAAAGAAGAATGACATGGAAAATTAAATCAGGTTAGGAGTTTTACATTAAATATTTAAAAACATATCTAACAAATATTTTAAAAAATATATTCGCCAGTTTTCTATGCATTTAGGTCCACGTAGAACAAAATAAAATTAAAATTACATTCCGAATCTTTAAAACAAAGTAAAAACACAGAAATAAACACCCAACCAGAAAACAAAGCCACCGTTCATCATCACCTATGGCAAATCCAAAAATAAAACTGTAGAATATCCATTCAGGGCTTTGTACATGTCAAACTACTCGAAATCATTGAAAAAAAAAAAGGCTGAAGAAATTATGTCTTTTCCAAACTGGGAAAAATGTCAAACTACTCAGAAATTCTTGCTAAAAGGTTAAGGAATGTTCTAAAACAGGATGTGCACATGTTCCCACAGCTGTAAATGGAAGAAGACTAAAATCACCAATATTTCAAAAACCGTGGGCAAGTTGAGCAACAGGGAAAATGTGAGAGATCCACCTTTAACCTCAAGTCCTATCAAACATGGTCCCCAAAATTAGGTGCTTCAAGTTGGAGAAATGTCACCAAGGAACCCCTTATAAGATCTTTGTCTGCACCAGTATCCAGAACTTCATTTGGAAAACTACTTTTAGGGGACCATCATGTTTTAACAGGGGCTCACATTGCGAGAAAGCATGAAGCAACTTAAATTTTTTTGTGTGGAAATGAGAAAAAGCAGGAAAGAGAGGTTCAGTGTTAGCGGGAAACTTCCAAATTTTAGATACAAATTTACATTAAAAGTGAATTGTTTGGCCGAATGATTGGATCAGTGGATGATGCATGAAGCGATGAATCTGATTCTGTGGAAGATATTATGAGTGGATCAATGCTTTTGGCAAACTTGAAAGTGCACAAATTCAAGGAAATTTCTCTCTCGACATGCCCATGATAGAAGATCATGCAATATTACAAGCTTGGAGAGAAAATGGCCCATATTTTAAAAAGAGATAGCTCAAGCTATTTGAGATCTTATTTGCTCCCATGTATTGACACTTGCTTTCTTTTTTTTTTTTTTTAACTTCACATGACTGTCATAATTTTTGTTGATAGAGTGCATGTATTACGCTGAATATTTGGTTTGCTTCAGAACATGCCTAAGTTATGAACATGCCAGAACAAGTATTGTACAATTAATATCAGAAGCATTGTCCTAGTTTTCCCTTCTGAAAATGTTATGTACAACGAACAAAACATTGAAATTAATTTTCTGTTACAAATCTTATCAAACCTCCCATTCAATTGTCAAATCCTATCAAACTTCCCGTTCTGGCTTCACAGAATTCAGGAAACCATTAAATGCACCAGAGCCTGGGAGGTACAAAGACATGGAAAACAAAGAGGAGTCCTTTTAGTTAGAAGGCCAACCTCAAGCTTACACCCGTTCGAACAACCATTTTTGAGACTAGCGTCGCCAACGAATGCACTCAGCAAATGGGTGTTTGAGAAGATAGAAGAATTTTACCTCAAAGACGCCAAGGGGAAGAAATCTAAAAATGATCTTGGAGAAAACAACTTAGATCACAAAATTCTGTTTGACAACCATGTCAACATTCAAGAGAAAAGTGACTGGTCCCAAGCAAAACACTTCCTCCACGTGGAAAGGAACTACTAAACGAGGAATGGAAGATGATCCAAGTCTATGCATACCCTCCTACTGATGGCTCATTTATTCTTTAGATTCGGCCGTGACTCGCGATCATGGGATGTTCCCATGGTCATGTAATATGCATGATGGCATCGATATGCTAGACAAAGATATGGATTATGTGATTCTTTGGGAACTAATACATGAAATTGTTAAGGAATTGTGTTTATAGTGATGGTAGTAGATTGTGTAAATTAGCTTTTCGCATAGATATTTCAAGGTTCAACCACATGTTGGTGTTGTAGTTTTTTGTTTTTTTTTTTTTTTCGGGTAATTGGCATGGATGGATGTACATAACTGGCAATGAATTGGAAAGTGGGGTGAGTTGAACATGGATGAAAGAATGTGTCATGTATGTGTTACTTATGTATGTGGATATTGACTACGTTTGTGCATGCATCCATGTGGTTGTGTCCATTGGGATTTAAGTTTTTATCTTTGGTAGCATTAAGAATGTGTAGTATCATGTCGATGAAAATATTGATTTTTTTAATGATAATTGAACATTTTTAAAATGGTTATTGCCGGTAGTTTCTTCAGGTTGTATAACATAAATAATTGGTTAAAGTACAATGTTTAGTTTTGAATAAGATTTTTTTTAAATATTGTGTTGAGTGAATTTTTTTTAACTTTTTTTAGTAAGAGATATTCCTTATATAAATGGCGTTTCAAAAAAAAATGTTCATTTTTTAGATGTTAAAGGATTAAATCAAACAATAATATGGAATAACAATGTAGAACGTACCATGTAATAAGTACATAGGTGACATTGGGACCTTGATTCTAATCACGACTACTCATAGTCCTTATCAATTTCATTTTAGATTAATATATTGTATTACGAAAAAAAATATTTTAAGCTATAAAATATAAATAAAATTTATATTGGGCCCTTAAACTTTTTCAGCCCACATGGAGTCTCTTTCTAGCGGTATTGCGCCATTAGTTAACTTTTGTTAGATAAATAGCATATACATCCACTAAAATGATGTTGTGTAAGATATAGATGTAACACGTGGGACACCACACAAAACCAGTTGGCATGTATTGTTTACGTACTTAAAGTTTAAGTATTTGAAAAAAAAAATTTACTTCATAATTTTTTCAAAGGTTTTTATCAGATACGTTCATTCGTGTCCCTTATTTTATTATTCTAAATTAATATATAATAAAATCATAAGCAAAATGAATAATATTTGATTTATCTTATTTTTCTATTTGTTGAACACATTGTTTTAGACCGTATTAAATATACTAATGAACTTACAAAAGATTAACAATAAATCTATATCTATATCTACATATCTAACCGACTATATATGTTTTCAACTTACCTCGCACGTGACACGTAGGTTTTTGACTTGGCTTTTAATGTACTATGCATTTTCAACCCTAGCCCTACCTTGTTACCGGGCTCCATAACTTCAAAGCTTAGGCAAAAGTTACTATTCTAGTGAAGACAAGAACAACAATGAAATTTTAATGGCAATTCAATATAAAGCTACTATTGAATATTGAATTGTCGTTGAATTTTTTTATTCAACTCTACGTTTCTATAAAATTCTTTCTCCATCCCTAATTCTACAACTGCCAGAGTCCACTCTGTCTCCCTTTCTGATAACTTCTCTTAGCCCTAGTTTAGGGACTTGCTTAGTCTTCTGAGAATCAAAAACTCTCTTTGCTTTGTTTATCTACTAAGCATTCAAGATTTTAGCACTTCAGTTTGTTATTTCTTTTCTTATTTTAAAAATACAATGTTGAACAACAATGGATTTTAAAAATACAAAATTGATACCAAGAAAAAGACGTCGATAAACGTTGGTGGTTTCATTTCAGATAATGATGGTTCACATTTGAACTTATTCAACCAAAATAATTTCCATAAAACAAAAAATGCATCAAAGAACAGAGATCAAGGAAAATTACCGCGTCAAAAGGAATTGTGAAACAGTGACTGCATCTGGGCGGTGCAATGGTGCACCGCACACGTTGAGTAAGTTTTCTAGTTCCAAAATCTGAAAGAAATTAGACCAAAAAAAAAGGAAGAAGAAGAAGAAGACGAAGAAGACGAAGAAGAAGAAGAAGAAAAAGAAGAAGACGAAGAGACGAATAGGAGTTCTTACCTGCCAGGCCGGCTGGCTGTGTGGGATCTGCGTGGAGAATGGTTAGCTATGGGGCCATGGAGGAGAGATAGTGAGAAGAAAACAGGAGGTAGGGTTTGAAAATCGAAACGAGTAAAAATTGAAGTGTGGGTCGCAGCACAAGGGCGTTGAGGCATTGTGCCTAAACGGGTCGATTCCTACCTTTGGTCCAGATACTTGACCCACCCGATCTGGTCGGGTCACGTGCTTTTTTAGCCTGTAACTGTGCTTCAAATTAGACACGTGCTGATTGAGCTTGTGCCCAGTGAGACTGAGCCTGCGCATGCACGCGCTTAGCACGTGCTTTTTGGCATGACCTAGTTTTTTTTTTTATCTGTTTAGATATTTTTTGAATAGGCATGATATTTTACGACATAATTTGTAAATCAAAGAAACTAATTATATGAATATAATTGATTATACATTCTTATTCAAAATCTTATTTTGTTTGAATTTTTATTTTATTTGTTAGATGGCATCCCCTGAAGGAAGTGCAATTGAAAGAGGAATAGAACATGAAAGTAATGAGCCTTATCAAGCTCTAAACGATCAAGTGGAACCATCTATGTCTACAACTTCATCTCGACCTCCTAATCCAGGTAAAAGAAAGTCTACTAGACCTGCTTCACATGTATGGGCTCATTTTGACCGAATAATTGAAGATACTAAAAATCCCAGGGCTGAATGCAAATATTGTGGTACATCATACCTTCGAGAGACATTTGATGAAATTAATGATCAAGGTATTACAAATTTACTTTTTCTTAAAGTAAAGTATATCTTTTGTTTTTTAAACATTCTTTATATATTTATAATTGCTCAATGTGACCTTATGACTTATTTTTGGTCTTTCTAGATCTTTTTTATGAAGAAGATGAAGAATCAATAGTCTATGACCCTTAGTCATTTGAATCAGGTTAGTGGTATTAGTTATTTGTTAT
>JAJIYU010013630.1:0-13722 GCA_030144865.1 Tinospora cordifolia
AATAAGATCAAAAACTGTCAAAAGTTTATCTCTATAAGATGATAAGTTGAAAGTTTATGCATGTTTTTCTCCCCTCACTAACAAGAACGAAGTCCATATCTTTTGGTCTCAGAGTTAACATACTTTTTATTATTGAGAAAAAAAGATTTTTCAAATATGTAAGAAGTGTTTCTCACAAATCAGAAAACAAAGAAACATTTAAAAAAAATAAGAAAAAAAAAAGCTCTTCCGTTTGTCTTTGTAATATTTATGTAAGCTCCAATTTAGTATGGTCTCTCAAAAAGAAAGGGAAGAAGAGGAGAAGGAAGAAGGAGAATAATGAAAAAAGAACAAGAACATTTCTTCAACAAACAAAGTTTCTGGGAGAAAGAGAAGATAGCGTTTCTTCACTCATTCATAAAACTCTCAAAGCCATATACTGTTTTCTTCTTCTTTTTTTTTTTTTTTCTTTTTTTTACAGAAGATCTTTAATTAAGTGTCCACATTGCACCAACTCTAATATACCATATATATAATAACACCACCATCACCTTCACGGCTTCACCATCACCACCTTCTCTTCCTCTCATCACCCTCTTTATGTCAAACATATGTAATATGTGCATCTTCAATTATTTATCAAATATGCAAATTCCAATGTCACAGTCTGATGCTGAACTCAAGAACCCTTTAAGCTTCTCTCCTTCTTCCTCCCTATTACTCTGCAGTAGCAACAATGCCATATCTGCATTATTCTCATTATTGTTATTATTATTACTAGTATCGTGATCTCTCAATCCATCATATCTCTCTCCCTGACTCAATTGAGATGCCACAAACTTGTCCAAAGCCCTCCAATCCGTCACCTTGTTGCATCCTCTAATTGTTTGCTCGTCGTCTTCATTATTAATATTATTCTCTGATGAAGACATCACTGATAACAAGCTCACCGGCCTTTTTAACAGTGGCAGAGACGGGCTTTCTAGCTGAGGAAGCTGTACAAAGTGATGATCGGAGTGTAAGAAGCTAAAACTCTCCTGATTGGCTTCAATCTCCTGCTTACACATTATCAAATGTTGTGGCTGCTGCCTCTGGATATAATCGTTAATGGGATCGACAATGGAGCTCATCCCGCTCGGTTCGTCGTAGAAGTAACTTGAATCCCACCCTTCATTGGCTCTTGCTTGACAGTTTGTACGTTTCTTGAATGCTCGACACACCACCCATCCTTCTTCCTGTAAAAAGTCTCAAAGGAAGCCATATATATATGTACGTAAAGTTAGATCAAAATCATAAGAAATTATTATTTTCTAGATACTAGTTTTGCCAATTTGAACTTTGAAGTTCTTACTTTCTGCAATTTCCCTTTAATTGGTTAGAAGAGATTGAATTGTTTTAAAATGTTCTAAAATGGGAGAGGTGAAGTCTTTCCTTTCAAGAAGCTCAGCTGGTTGAATCCAATCCGATTGACAATGAGCATAAAGAAGGCCTTAATTAATAACTAAATCTAGATCCCAGAAAGAAGCAACAATAATATTGAGAGGTGCAACTAAACAAACTTCAAATATCACTAGATTCCAGATGACTTCAGAAAATACACATAGCTAGAGGCTCACATTTCCCAAAATTCAAATTTCCAAGAGGGGGTTAAAAAGAAAACGAAGATTCACAAAATGGGTTGAATAAAGCTGTGAATAACTCTGCAAAAGAAAAGCTTACAAGTACTGTGGGTATTAATCTGTTTTCTTTTTCTTTTGCTTCCTTCTTTTCCTTCTTCATCGTTTTTATTTTTATTTTTGTTATTTGTAACGGAAGCAAATTTATGAAGGAGATAGCTAATATATATGTGTGTGTGATATGTGTAAGATAGTGGTGCTTGCCTGTGGAGGTCCATTTTCATCGGACTCAAGCCGATATTCATGCATGATCCAATCAGTTTTCTGGCCATTTGGTGCTCTACCCCTGTAGAAAACTAGGGTTTTCCTCATGCCTATAAGCTTTGTCTTGTCATACACTGCCTTGTCCCTTCCTGTCGCTTTCCAAAACCCAGCCATGGTTGCCCTATTTGTTCTTGTTCCTGTTGGGTACTTCTTGTCCTTGTGACTAAAAAAATACCACTCATTCTGCTCTTCGTACCCGATTCGACACCGATCTGCATTCAATCGCATATATTATCTTAATTTTGTTCATCAACCAAACCAACGGAAAAAAAATTCTGAATCGGAGGGAAGTCATTAATACAGATCAATGTACATCCTAAAGATATACAAAAAAAAAAAAAAAATTAAAAAAAAAAAAGATGATCCGATTATAATTTACGAAAAAGAAAATTGTGTGTGGTACTGTAGTGTTGCTTTAATTACCTACAAGATCCCATGGTTCAATTCTGTAAAGATCGATGTCTCTGATAACGTCGAGATCAATCTTCTGAGAAGCTACCTTCTTCTTCAGGTAATAACCAACCAGCTCTTCATCTGTGGGATGAAACCTAAAGCCTGGTGGGACAGAAGGTTCCAATGACTCCATTGCCACTTCTACCACCAGCAAGTACTGCACACATAAAATTCACCACCGTAGACCAATCTTTACATTAATATCATCTTTAAATCATAGCAAAGGTCGCAAAGAGAGAACAATAGAAACCCCAAACCAGACGATCAAAAGGTGAAAGGATTAAGAAAAAAAAAATGTGAAAAGAACATCAGAAATTAAATGGGGACAAGGTTACTGGAAGACAATCATCATCTCATTTGGTGATAACCGACACACACCATTTATCTCGAAAAGGAGACAAACGCGTGTTATAAACAAAACCAACGCAGTTTTTTAACTTATGATGATAGAACGGAGCCTTTGAGGGAGAGAGTAGGGTTAGCCAAGCTAGTTGTTCTGATGTTTTGCAGTTCTAAATATGAAGAAACAGACAAGCAGTGGTATGCAATAATGATGCTGTCTAGCGATGGTTGAAGTGCGGCAATGATTCATCAAGAACATACCCACAAACATACATATATTAAAAAAATAACAAAAAAACTTAAATATAAAAATGATCACGAGGCTAATTCCACAATTAATTTACAGTACCCATGAATCTTATAAACTAAACCTGCTTATCTCTTCCCTTGTTCTGCAGGCTCCATATAAAAATTCTGTTATAAAATGGCTAAATGATCTGTAAGTTATCTAATTGAATAATAACAAAAAAGTTCATGTATAAAAGTCATTAAAACATTGATTTCTGCTTTAACTAGTTAGTTTTTAATTCCTCAAGGCTAATTCTTCAAAGAGGTATGAACAGATACAATATGTATGAGAAAATTAGTGTATGTAATGGTTTATATAAATATATGTGTGGAACGTTTGAGAAATGGGAATAAAAATTTGAAGATGGTGAGAAACAAGTACGTACTCTCACTCGAGAAAAAAGAAAAAAAGCAAAAAGGGTTCAAATCTTTAAGCTATATATATAGCCATGAGATTTGAAGAAAGTGGGTGACGTTAGCAAACTTGGCACGCGGTCCTTGAAAGAAAAAGGGTTCTGGTTCAAAAAGAAAGAGACCGTTTCTTTGATCGATCAAGCCTGCCAGCTGAGAATAAGAATCCATAAAGAAAGAAAATAAATACATAAATAAAAGAAACGAAAAGAAAAGAAGACACAGAAGATGGGGAAGAAGGAGAAAGAAGAATTTGAAAGCTCTTGCATGCCCACACAGCGCTCCAATCTCCAATGTGGTAGCAGCAGTACTGCAGACGAATTCTGACCTTCTTGTCTCTTTGTCTACTATATTCTTTGCAGAACTGACCTCCAATTCTAACAATATTCTTTGGCAGCTAGCCAGCGAACTCTGAGAGGTAGGGTTTCATAGATGAACGCAATATTGAAAAAACAAAAAGTGAAAGTCAGAAAGGCTGAACCAGTATGTTTTCTGTTTTATGTATCCTCAGGAGAAGAAGAGGAGCTCTGATGCATGCATGCCATGAATATCTATTGGCCCTCCAAGTCTGTTGATCTGTCTGCGACTCTTTCTCAGGAATATCTATCGCAAAATCATTCTCTTCTACCTTATACGAATTGAATAATTGATAAAATTTTTACATCACTATAAGCAAATGGGACTATTACATTACGTTTTGCAGAAAAAGAAATGTTCTAAAGTCGTGTGAGAGTGAGAGAGAGAGAGAGAGAGAGAGGTCAATTGTTAAAAGAAACGATTTTCTCTTATTCCGTGCTTCCTGCAAATCAACAATAACATCTCAAAATGGTTAATCTGGAAACGAGTCGATCAGATGGTACCAAGAAATTCATGCTTCACTCAAACAACATGGATCAAAAACACATTTTTTTTTTAAGTCTTCTGGGCCTCACCTTGTGTGCATCTTATTAGTGATTAGAACAAGACGCAATGCGGCTAAAATGCGAGTAATTCTGTTCACGATTTAACAAGAAGATTGGAAGAAAAACCAAGAGTTTGGAAAGATCAAATATCCACGTGACGATTAGAAACGCTTAATCGGATTGATCGATTTGAAAAAAAAAAAGGAGAAAAAAATAAACACAGTAACTCAGAAGATCTTCTTTGGAGAAAGAGATTGGTGACAATCTCATCATTAGTCTACTTAAGGATGCAATTCCGATTTGAAACTTCTCTAAATATATCATCTCACTTTGATCACCGAGCTATCAAGTAACGCTAGCTAGCTGATTAATTGTAATTCTGAAGCTCTAGCCGACCATATAAGACCAACAATCGCGAACTCACCGATCACACAAGTTCTCAAAAGAACTGATGAAAGTAACAAAGAAGATGAAATTATCCTTGATGATCAAAGGAGATTGTGCGGTAGCCAAGGAACACCGGAAGGATCATCAGTACATGAAAATCTTAGTGAGCACACACACTGTCTGTCATCCATATAGATATATACATACATACAAGTAGGTCAAACACATATGACGTGATGAATAGGAGGAAGTTTAACTTACCTGAGAGAAAGAATTGGTGACGTTTTAATGGAAGTAGAAGAAGAAGAAGGAGACAAATGAAGAATAGAAAGAAGGGAAAGAAATTCCGTTAAAGAGAGAGATAGGAAGAGTATAAATAACATTAGAAAGAAAAGAAAGTAAGAAAAAAAAAAAGAAAAGAAAAAGGAAATCGAAGAAGACGAAGAACAAGAAGAAAGAGGACCGCTTGGACGCTCGATTGCGCGTGGGGTGATGAAATGAAGGTCTTTCCCTAGTGGATTACGTCATCCCCTCCCTCCCCGTTTCAATTTCTCTCGATATTCTCTTTTCCTCTCTGTCCCTTCTCATTATGCTCCACCCACGATATATTCATATATTTCTCCACTCACCACATTTATGGGGATTTAAAATGCCGAGTAAGCAAATTTATTTATTTATTTCTTAATTTAATTATCTCACAACTGATATATTAGCATCAACTTGATCTAACTGATTCATTTTAATTTCATCCATTAATTCAATATACTAAATAACACAATAAAGGCTTCTTAGGAGAGTGAAACGACATGTATAGAAAAAATTTTGGCCACACGGTTTTAGTTAAGGAGAAGAACTGTCAAACTAATTGGTCTATACCCTTATTACTACCAATACTGTCATGTAACAAAAATTACTTCATTAACGGTAGAGATGAGATCCTCCTAATTATTAGATTTTTAGGTAATAAATTTGCATATTACATTTTATGTGAAGTCAAACACTCACGTGAATTATTTTCCATATAAATATATATATATATATATATATTTAGTGGGCATTCTTGGTTCATAAACCCTAAACCATTAAGACTATAATTAAGATCAAACAAAAGAAAAATGCTCCTATAAACCCCTAAATATAATGGAAATTTCAAACCCAAAAAAAAAAAAAAAAGATACTCTCAGCAAAGATAACTTTTAATTTGCAAAATATCGGTATTGGTTTGTTTGTTTTTTCCTGGACCTCCCTTGATTGGCTAAGATAAACATGTTATTAATCAAATTCATCATAGAGTAAAAAGCTATGTAGAATGTTAATTATTAATTAATGCTCCACGTTAATACGTAATAACTGCAAATAATTACTTTCTAAGTAATTAATAAAAATTACAAAGGATGGATTAATTACAGGCTTCTGACATCAACATTTACAAACTGCACTGACTTTCCCATATGAGGTGCAAGTTCTCAATATATATACACTCTATGGTTTCAAAACGCACAGTTGCTTATTGACTAATCAAGTACCCATTACCAAAGCCTAATTATCTTTGGACAAAAGTATGATGATTAATTGGTCCCTCTTCTTCTTTCCATTGATCATAAAATGGGCTGCATTCCATTGATTGGCTTTCAAATTCACAGTGATGGTAGAGAAAAGAATGGAAATTTGAAGCTGATGAAGCAGGTGCACATGACTGGGTGGTCAGGTGCTATCATACTATAGCCAGTTGATCGAGGCCCTTGGATATGATCAAAAGGTCCTTCTCCATCAAGCCTCCCAATCCTAACTCATGACTCTCTACATATATGTCTATAGATACTTCAAGGTTGTAATGTGAAAAGAATATATACCTAAATTTACAAATATATGTACATATTTATTTGCAAAACCATATATATAAGGGCACTTCGATTCAGTGCCCTTATTGATGGATAGGCCATTGATTCAGCTGTTTGGATCACTGGCCATGCATGCCCATAACGAGTATATGGATCATGGCACCCAAGTATGTATAATGATGCATTGATGCCATCCAAGCCATCATTCAGGAAAACCATATGGCAAGAATTTACTCATGGAAGTTCGTATATTTGAGTGTATCTAATTATCTGGGTTACCATTCAACGTGGAGAATATCGCGAGATGGTAAATTAAGTACGAGTTCTCGTCACGCCTTGTTGAGGTGAGTTGGTTCTGTCCCCTTCTTGGAACTTCTTCGACACACCTGCCACTCTGGCACAACAGTTCCTGAGAGTCTGCCACGTATTGCCGCCACACGATTCACCGTACAGAAATAAAAGCTTCGGGATTTTCGGGCTCCAAGCTCGCGTCGTCTCTAGCGGCTCACATGGCTCGTGGTCGGCGTCGCTTTTCTAGCGAAGAGCGAAATGACCAAAGCAGCCTTATAATTATTGGTCAACCAAACATAGTTGTACGCAATTACGCTAATAACCTCAACGAAGTTACAAATGAGCGTTTAATGCTAGAGTAAAATAATCCTGGCGACAAGTATTCTGCGGAAGAAACTCTGTAGAAAGCGAAGCAAACGTAGGTTAAGGAGAAGGAGGAGGGCCACGTGTAAGTAGGTGGTTGGTGTTGGTAGATAGTCTTTACGTACAAGATAAACAAAGAAATTAAGGTAATTATTTAAAGGAGTAAAGCATCCTAGCCATTCCTTTGGTACAAAGAGACAAAAGTGGGTCCCTACTTCAACCATCCATGAGAGTCAAAGGGCCATTTGCTTATTATTTATTTTTATTAACTCTGACTATATTAAATAATATTTTATCATATTACTTTTAAAAATATAATTTTACTAGAGTAAACTATATATTATATAAGTAGGTATAGAATGAAATTTAAAAATTCTCTCGTTAGTGTAAAGTGACTAAACGGATGAAATATCTAATTGTATTTATTTCTTCTAAAAAAAGAAAAGAAATAATGAAATATAAAATTTTAAAGACAAATATATATTCATAAAATTGACTAAACTTCAATATATCCAAGTTGAATTTTTTCAACAACATAATGTATTGTTGAAATAACCTTTAACATCAAGATTTGTGTATATTTCTACATAGAATATATATATATTAAAATACTATGTTTAATGATCATCTACAACAATAATAAAAAAATGACTATATTTAATCTTAAAGTCATAAATAAATTTGTACTTAAAGATGTAGAATTGACACAACTTACATGTATAATTTTCAGAGCTTAATTAGACTTTGGATTCATAAATTACTTGATGATGGATCCAACATTATGAAAAGATAAGAAAAAACAAAAACAAGTTAGCATTATCATAAGAAAAGTTAAAAAGATGTTACACATAATGGTAGTTTTAATTGCTTTTTTTTTAGCATGGTAGTAGTTAGTATTAGGTATCATGACAAGAGATTATTAGTTTGGTAAAGTGTCTACTTAATTAAAAGAACACCCCAAAGATAAAAATGATAAACTTCTAGCTCAACAAGACCATGAAGTACATAATGCATTATATGTATATTCAACAAATTATGGGCAGTAGTTGTCAGTTGTATTTGCTGTGGTTTAATTACTCCACAATATATATATATATGATTTAATAATAATTATTATTATTATTATTACAATAAGAATATGTGAAATGAAGATTTTTGCTTGAGAAATTTGGTTGTTAATCTTAGAATAACTAAAATCTATTTGCAATTTTCTATTTTGGTCCAGAACTTGGACTATTAAAGAAGTAAAAATGTGTGTTTGTGAGAAATAACATTGGGTTAGTAACATATTTGACATATACATTGATGTGATTTGGACAAAGAACTAGCTTAAGTAAAGTATTCAAATATTTTATCTGATCTATAGTAAAGTTGCCATTACTAAGTTGAATCATTTTAAGGTATAATTACTTGCACTAAGCCAAATTTCACATTAATTGCTAGGATACTTAAGGAGAATAATTATTAACTTGAGCAATTAATTGATTTCTCTTGCATGGAATCTGAGCTATAAATTATTAGCCTTCGACATCAGTGCTTCTTCCTGTTTTTCAATTCCATCCATGCTTAAAACTAAAATTGGATGGTTCATTCCAATTTCAATTTGGAAGGAAGCCATGGATGCTTGAGGGATATATGAACTGCAGCAAATGTTTGGAAGACAAAGCATACACATCTATTGATGATGATGTGCATATAGATTGAAATGACTGTTAATCAAACATAACTGATTCAATATTCCATCTAATGCATGGGTCCTACAAACAAAGATAAAGAGTATTATGCTAGCTAGTTGTGAAACTATTATGATGAACCATAGAAGAAAATTATCATTAATATGGATCCATCATTTTCTTCTTTTAACACATTATAGTATATAGATAAAAAGTTATGAAATATGGCATTAGACTTAGAAATATTACTCTCTATTATCCTATTACAATGACGTAAGAAACCACACAAATTTGAAAAAAAAGACTAATAATCTTTATCCTTTTTGTTGCATGTGTAAGAACATGATTAAACTCATGTTTAATGTTCATGTTATTGTTCGGTGTATAAGCATATATTTTGAATAGGAAGTTTTACATGATTTTAGGCAGAATTGTGGGTATTTAGAGTGATTATATTGAGATTTTAGTATTTAGGAAATAAAAATGAAAATTTTTTGATAAGCTTAGTATTAGTTTAAATTATTTATTAATGAACAGTTGAACCATATCCTTAATGCACATTCTTTTCTTTTAAATATCATTTTTGTTCGAATTGATTTTTGTTGAATTATGTTGTTTTGACAGATTAATCAAGCCTCGCAAGATGAAGGACAAAACACGTGAACTAATTAATGTACAAAGTAGAGATTGGAAAATAAAAATTAAAAGTTGTAGAAAAGTTGCTGGCTATCTCGGTAGTAGAGGATATTATTGTAGTAGCCAAGGAAAAAAATTGTGATTATAGCACTATCGCAATAGTCATGTGATAAATGCTTCAATATACTCTTACAAATGACCAAACCGTTTTAAGAAATCATATTCAATGTTCCTCTGTAGAAAAACGATTGATAGCCTATTTAGAATATTTTTTTTCTTTGTCATGGGTTTTTAATGGTCAATACTCCATTTAGGGTGAATTATAATATCAAAAGAGACAGTGTGCATCATTAAAATACTCAAGGTAGTTTAAGACTATAGTTTCTCAAGAAAATCATTACTTTTGGCTTTCAATTGAACTCATCGTATTCTTAGCCAGCTAGGTAGTTTTAAAACAAATATAGTCTATGTTCCTGTCTTTATCATTTTGTAAATGAATAAGCAACTTATTTTTTTCTTTGGAACTGTAGAGAAAGGGTTAATATTTCATTTTGAACTAATGTTTCTTATTGGAAAGCTTTTTAAAGCTTCCTTGTTTCCTTCGTTTCGATAGCATTTCTTCTGAAGCAAGAATCACTTAAAAGATAAAAGAGGTTTGGAAATATAAAAGAGAGTTTGTAGAAGAATGCACCAATATATATAGCCAACAAGAAGAGTTTGATTAAAAGAAAGTTAATATTTGAATAAGAAAAATAACATATCCAATTAGGTTTTGTCTATCTTAAATTTTAAAGTTGAACAAGTCTGACCACAAGACACACATTGCAATATAACACTCACTTAGTGTTATTAACATTGAGTCCCGCTTGTCCGATCTCCTAATGGTAGGGTTATTTGAACATAATTTGTCACCATTAAACCTAAGTCAGGCATATACGCTAAGGAGTAGGGTGATCATGATTTGTTTAACCTAACGGGGATAGAAAGGGAATTTGAACTGCAGAAAGGAAGCTCTAGTGGCTGAGCCGAGGGCATGGACGGCGAGTTGACGTTGACGTGTTGTCCACGTGGGATGGTGTGGTCGGCTGCAGCCCCCAATCATGCGGAGAACCGCATCATTAAGCTCATGAGACCCCACTACCCCATTGGGTCCCACCAAAAACTCCTCCCTCCCCCCCGCCCCCTCTCGCTCTCTTTTACAGAATCATAAAAATGGAAATAGGAAAGAAAGGTTAGCGTAAGCAGCAAAAGGGAGACATGAAACCCATTGAAATCGACCCTTCTCCCACCTCTCTCTCTCTCTCTCTCTCTCTCTGGCTTTTCATCTAATTCCAATTAAGAACAGCAACTGATCAAACAAAGCACTTAATTCATATATCATTATATATATAGAATTTTAAATTGTTTATTGTTACACACACGTCTATTTTCAAAGGTTGATGGAGGTTGGTGAGGAAGAGATCAATAGCTACCCATCACATCTTTGTGATTATGTAAACATACATATGTTAAAGGTTTAATTAACCACAGTACTCTTCAACTTCACTCCTTTTATATAGCAATTTCCGATGGGAGTCCTAGGTAGCTAGGAGTACTACTACTACCACTGTTTCCACATCTCCACTTTATTACTTGTCTCCACTGAAATTTAGGTGTGAACCTCAAGCTTCTTTATGTAGGTGCCTGCACTATCATTGCATACATCCTTGTAGGTGATAATTAAAGAAGCTCGGGAACTCATTGATGATCCATATATCTATGGATATATTCACATGATATATATCTATGTATATATTCATGACATTGATTTTGTGGATTTAAGAGAAGATCCTTTTTCTAGATCCGGGCAGATATCACATATCGGAATAAGCTAGATGTATATATATGGATAGCAAGCAATATTAGTAATGGAGTTAATTATATATATAATTCTATCAAACATTATTCACCAAAGAGCTCAAATTTATTGTCTTGTTTTTTGGAATAATTATGATCTTCATGCAGTTGAATAAGATAGAGAAAGTGATTGGTTATAAACTGTAGCTAGAATGAACTAATTATCAGTACTCTAAATAATGGCTTTGAGTATTTGTGTTCGATCTATGAGTACCGGAATTGGAAAAAAGAAAAAAAAAAGGGAGGCATTGGGAATTGAAGATCAGAGTTGAATTGAACTTTTCACAATGGACATTAGGTGGTGTGTGAGTGAAGTAGATCAGAATGAAGGGTGAGGTGGGGAAAAGCAAAGGGCGAGGTACAGTTTGGAGAATGATTTTGATGGCTATGTATGGCATTTATGTGATGCATTCATAGAATTCCCAGAAGAGGTATATATGTATATATGTGATTATTCCCAGAAGAGGTATATATGTATATATGTATCTATGGAGAAATTAAAACGGGGATTTTGTTGAGTTGTCCAATATTTCAGTCGCTACTAATATTATTCTTAATTAATTTAATATTAATTAAATATCTTTGAAATAAATGATTTCTTTTTTAGTAGATATTCATCAGTTATCCAAGAAAACAAGAGTTTATTTTATAATAGATCGAGTTTTTGATTTATATTAAGAAAGATTACTTGTTGAGAATTTAGAAAAAGTAGTCTTATTGAAGGAATCCTCTATTGAATCCAATTGAAGCAAGAGTTTCAAAGAGTTATTTTGTATTATTACATAAGGATGTAACTTTGTATTATTATTACCATTAAAGAGATTTTTTATTTAATTAACATTATCAATATGGATGAGATGTAGAATATAATATTCATTCATTATTCATTTTCTAACTTTTAACTTATGAAATAAAAGTTTATTATATTATTATGCTTCTTTAATAATTAAAGTTTAGAAAATCATATTTTGTGTCAAATTTAAAATGATAAAGCATTAAATATCTCTTATTATCTTCATACTACTACTATATTAATTGATTTTTTTTTATTTTTTAAAAATTTTGCAATGAATAATTATTGTTTTCAAATGAGAGTATTTTCGTCTAATCAAACTATATATTTTTTTTTATAATTCAATTAGCTAATAATGTTCTTAATTTTATATTAAAACTTTAAACGTCAATTACAAATGAACAAAGGAAATGATTTTTATTTCTGTTTTCTTGTAAAATTCTTGGAGAAATGGTATCTAGATCAGTTTTACTTCAAATATTAATAAAAAAGAAAAAAAATTCATTATATTTTATATAACAAATTTTCTTAAAATCAATAATTATTGAGAAAGATAAGAACATAGATACGTCGGAATAGATGTCATAATGAGAAGAGAGGCAAGGGGATGGATTTCCTGCCACATGGACGATGGCGGTTGGACGGGTTGGCTCCGACTCTGGTTCGGCAGCAACAGCAGCAGTGGTATGTGTTCAATTCATTGATAGCTTTATTAATTTTCTTGGATTTCAGTGGACATTCCAACCGTCCAAGTCGCAGGGACGATGATGACATTGATGGGTATTGATCGGAGCTAGCCATAGATAGCTAGCCAGCTTCTTCTTCATGTTTTTCTCTCTTCAGTTTTTATATATACAAAACATTCTGACATGTTTCTTTTTATTGTCACAGATCAATCTTGATGACTTGATAAAACACTGTGAGGGGGGGAAGGGGGTGGTGTGGGGGATGCAATGGATGGAGATAAAAGGTTGGAGTTATTGTCACTTTTGCTTTTGCTTTCTGCTAACTTTTACTTCAACAAGCTGTAGGGGCAAGTTGATTGGAATTTTGTTCTTTGTTAATAACTTTGATGGTGTTTTTTGTCCTTTGTCAATCTCAAGATTATTTTGCTTTCCCCACATTTTTATATTATTTGGTCCCCAATCCCAACGAGACTCACATCACACCACCCACCACTACCCTGCCACCAAACGCATGTAAATTAGGTCATGCCTCTTCAAACATGTTTGCTAATTGGTTTGACTGATCACTTCCACAGTATTAAAACCAAATTATAATAATAAAAATGTTTATTTTTTATTTTTATTTTTATTTTTTGAGATAAAGGAAAGAGAAAATGAGAAAGTTTGATCATTCAACCTTTTGATTGAAAAATAAGAGAATTAATAACTAGCCTGCAGTTATAATTTTGAAATGCTTTCATGTTTGAAAGGATTAATTATCCAATCCTAAATAACTTATTTTATTTTTTTCAAAAGAAACAAATATATGGGTCTTTGAGAAATTAAAAAAAATCGAAATTTA
>JAJIYU010013631.1:0-13736 GCA_030144865.1 Tinospora cordifolia
TTCTTTACCTTTAATTGCCTTGATTTTATTAAATGTGAATTTGTATTATTGAATTTATTCTAAGGCATGTGGTATTGAAAAATAAAAAGTCAAGTGTGTGTCACTTGTAAAGTAACATTGGCCCGACCCGCCAATTGGTTAAGTCCACCGTCAAAATAATGGTGGTTGTCCAAAACTCAAGAAATGCGGGGGTTGGGGTGTTACAGGTGACTTGGAGGTCATGTTTATGTACTTTACTAAATTTTTTTACAGTATCTATATTGGTTTAACTTGGTTGTTTTATCGTTCAATGGCTTTCCTTATTTAACGATTTTGGTTGAATGAATAGTTTCAAAGTATTTTCGCTGCATTATCGATGATTTGTATCAATTAACCCAGTGAACATTTTGAGGAGTCCTTTTGATGTTTTATTTTGATAAACAATTACTCAAATATTGACTTAAGAACAAATTTATTATGAAGTTAATTTTTGAAGAAAAGATTTGAACAGAACGAAATTTTCAAGTAGCATCTTGATTTTCATCGGGTGACGATCCGCACGTGCGACAACACGTGAACGGAGGTCCAGTCGAAAATTGGGGTTTTAGACTTTTAGCCAAGTTTAATACATAGTCAAATCAGAATCATGTTGGTGTAACTCCCTAATCTAGCGAATATAAGAGTTTGTCAGCTAAATATGTATCTGAGTACCGATATCAACATGTGGCTCTACGGAGAAAATATTCATCATAGTCATTCTCTCTAAAAGTCGTCATTCCTGGGCCATCTGGAAAGCTACCACATTAGTCTCTACTCATTTTCTTCAATGCATCTGCTGCAGCATTGGCTTTCCTTGGATGATACTCCAAAGTGAAGTCATAGTCCTTCAAAAATTCCAACCATCCGCACTACCTGATATTTAGCTCTTTCTGATTAAGCATATATTTCAAACTCTTATGATCTGAAAAATACTGTGAACCTTTTTCCATACAGATAATGTCTCCACAATTTCAACACAAAAACTACTACTACTAGCTCTAGATCATGCACAGGATAATTTTTCTCATACACCTTTAATTGTTTAGATGCATAAGCAATCAGTCGACCTTCCTGCATTAACACACCTCCCAAACCTGTCAGTGTTGCATTTGTATATATTACTAATTCTTTTTCGAGTTGTGAAAGTACTAACACAGGAGTAGTAGTCAACTTTTTCTTGAACTCTATCAAAGCATCTTCACATGCCGAGGTCCACACAAATGGTACATTCTTTTGAGTCAACTTAGTGAGTGGAGCATCTAATTTAGAGAAACGCTCTACAAACTTTCTATAATAGCCATCTATACCCAGAAAACTATGAATCTCAGTCACTGTAGTTGTCTTGGCCAATTGATAATAGTCTCAACCTTAGCAGAATCAACTGAAATACCCTCTGCACTTGCTACATGACCTAAAAATTTTACCTCATCCAGCCAAAGCTCACATTTGTTGAATTTAGCATACAATATATGCTCTCTAAAAGTCTTCAAAGTGATATGGAGATGTTACTCATGATCTTCCTGAGTCTTGGAATATATGGGGATATCATCAATAAACACAATAATGAACTAATTAAGATATGGCTTAAATACTCTTTGCATTAAATCCATAAACATAGCAGGAGCATTAGATAATCCAAAAGGCATCACAAGAAATTCATAATGACCATATCTTGTTCTGAAAGTAGTCTTTGACACATCTTCTTCTCGAACCCTTAACTCATGATACCCAGATCTCAAATCAATCTTAGAAAAGAATTTGGCACCATTCAACTGATCGAATAAATCATCACTACGCGGCAAAGGATATTTATTATTTATAGTCACCTTATTCAACTGACGATAATCAATATACAATAAGCTTCCATCCTTCTTCTTTACAAACAATATAGGTGCACCCCAAGGTGACATACTCGGGTTAATAAACCCTTTGGTCATCAACTCATCTAGTTGAACTTTAAGTTCCTACAACTCTTTTGGTGCCATTCAATATGAAGGAATGGAAATAGGCTTAGTATTAGGCATCAATTCAATAATAAAATCTATCTCTCGTTTAGGTGGTGACCTCGACAAATCATCTGGAAACACATCAGGATACTCACAAACTACAGGAATATCAGTTAACCATATGCCTTTTGCCTTTTCCACTATTGAACACATAACAACCAACATTCCTACTTCTTCATCAGTAGCCATACAATCTCGAGTAGGAAGTTGTGAAGATGTCATACCTATATAGATAAATGAGGGTTGACTTGGTATCTAGAAGACTACTCTTTTGGAAAAGCAATCAACTCATGCATGATAGGTCGCTAACCAATCGATGTCTAGAATAGCATCAAATTCTAAAAATTGCAGAACTCTAAGACTCACAATCATTTCATGACCGTCATATTTTACCACACAATTTTCACACACCATATTTGGATATATTCTTTCCCCAGCTATTGTACTCAAAATCAAATGTGTGCTAGTCATAACAAGTGACAAATGTAGTTTATCTACCAATGCCCATTAATAAATGATAAAGTCGATCCAACATCAATTAAAACATACATAGGAGTCTCATAGATATCGATCATACCTTCAATAAGTTGTTTGCTAGAATCAGGCTTAGGTTTTGTTACTACTCTAGCTTGTTCACGAATTCTTGCTGCAGTTCCACCTCCCTAGACAGTAGAAGGTCTCTGGGGTGTAGAATTTGGGACTAAAAAGCTCTATGTCCTGGCATCCCACGTCTAAAGCAAATAAATGGTGGTCTACCGATCTAGAAGTAGAAGATGCAACTTCAGACTCTGTACCTCTAGCTGCCATATAAGGTCTGCTCCTAGTCTATTGTTGCGGTTTCCTTGGCTGTGGTACACCTCTCCCTACCATATGTGATGCTCTTGGTCATGTCGACCCTATCATAACTGTAGCTGTAGATGCTTCCATTCTACTACCCTGACCAATATATCTGAGCTTCTTGTTTGGTAGTTACCTTTTGTTCTGATAATATGGCCTCCCTACAATAGTTAGACTCATTTGTCCTACTATTGCATGCAGTGTCGTTGGTGAAGTCATTGTCATCCCCATAGCAGTGGCTCTCCTCATCCTGACATTAGCTTGGGCAGTCTCAAAATCCCCAGTTGTCCGATTGCTTGCTCGTTTGTTTATACTCTTGCCAAAGCTAACCTCTTACGGATGCAATCACAATACCCATTTCTAATCCACTGCATCCAAAGCTCGTCATTGGCTACCATCTTCGGAGCAAATAAAGCTACTTGATTGAATTCTTGCTCATACTCACTAACTGTCATACTTCTCTGAGTGAGATGCATAAATTCTTTTCTTTTCTTATCTTTCTCATACCTAGGATAGAACTCTTCATAAAACAACTCTTTGAACTTAGTCTATGTCTTAACCTCAACACCTCTAGTGGCCATTCATCTCTACTAGTCATTTACTTTATCAACCAATTTGAATCTAGCCAATTTTACCTTTTCTGCATCTAAAGCTTGCATATCCTCAAAGATAGTTTTCATCTTTTTCATCCATCTTTCTGTAATTTCAAGATCAAGACCTGCTAAAAGCTCAATAAGACCTTATGCTTGAAGGCTTTCATTACCTTTTCGTACTTGTCTTTATTAGTATTGGGATCCACAGGTGTTGCCAACTCAACCTGAACTAGAATAGGATCAGCAATTGGTCCAGTTCTACCTCTTACTAGAACACTATGTTCCCCTTTTGCTAGCACATTCTATGGAATTGGTTCATTGCCCTGCATTTGTGCCAGTAGAGTAGCTAATAGTGCTTGTAGCTGTTGCTGTGAGGAAAATATAGCCTATAGTGTCTGAGTCAACTTTTCATTAGGTTCCATGGCTGATCTTGCTTGTTTTTTCCTTCAACACTAAAATTTACAAGCAAATAAAACTTCATCAAGATCAAATTCCATGAAACTTGTTAGCATGAAATAGCTATCGGTATAAATATCCATAAATGCAAATATAGCATCATATAAAGCTTTTATCTTTTTAAAGCTTTTAAAGTCCTAGGCTCTGATACCAACATTGACGCAACCCACTTTATAAAAGTGACGTCACGACCAGTATATAATACCATATGCAGTATACCTATGTATATAATAATATTCAACATCTTATACTTTGAACTACTCAATATCCATAAAAATTTCGACAGAGTTTCCCCTAAAACTTTAACTTATCCCTAATAAAAATTATCACCTGATAAACATTTTTTCAATCCACTAGTTCATAACAAATACTATGCAACATACTATCATCAATTACAATTCATAATTTAAAATCCACATCCTTTCACACTTTTACCAAGTATAAGCAAATTCACACCCCTCTAGATGATATTACATATATAGTGATAATTATACTTATACAAAAAATACAGCCCACAAAACCATTAAGCCTACGCACACAACAGTGGCTGAAGAGTCGTCTACTCTTCTCGTACTGACCTCTTTCCTTTCTTATCTGTTCCTGAATTGTTAAAGATAATAAGTGAGTAACAATATGCCCAGTGAATAATCTTTATTTATAGCATATTGATGTATTTAAATAATCATGCAGAAAATTAAATTGAATAAAACATTTAAATTTATCATGCACATTTAACCCATACATACATGAATTCAATATAGTGATCATGTCATTTTCAATGCATAACTTAGTAAAACACATGTACATCCACATTTTTCAAATGTAGAGTTAGTCTCACTTCTTGTCTGGCCTAGACAATAGTGGACTGTGCCTCTAGTTATCACCTACTCCATAATCATTTAAAAGATTATCTCATAGAGAAAGGTTGATACTTCTCATAGCTCAATATTGGCTGGATTATCACATAAGAAATGTTATTCCCTATACCGTATTTTAGATTTGCTCTTGCAAATCCAAAACTCATTGCCATGTAAATATAATTTCATGAATTTCAACTCAAATGCAACAAATGTCAATATAAATAACATGCTTACATTCAAATCAATTTTATATCTACAATGTCATATAAATAACCAAGACAAAGAAATACTCACATAATACCAACAACTTAACCCACTGAGCATGTATTTCACTTCCTGATGTATGACCAATCTCTCCCAAATTTACTATAAAATCTAGTCATACATAATCTATCATTTCATATATCATATATATTTTTATCTGCATTAGTTCTTATTTAATAAAAAAAGTTCAAAGATTTTGACACAATATTACCGTTCACATAATGCCAGAAATAATTATTAATCACCAAAATTACTGTCCAATCAATTCTTAATATCTACTCCAAAATTTATATTTCTATCCACCACAATTATCCCATCACAGAATCACTTCATATGCACAAATCAAATTTAATTCATTTTTATAAATAACTTCTAACACATTTATTTTCATATTTAATCACATATTAATGCACATTACCTCAAATATTCTCAATAACCTTCAAAATTAATTTCTTGCTCATGTACCCTATTTCTATAGCAAAAAATAAAATAAATAAGCTTCCCAAATATATTTTTGCTTTTTTTTAATTTTCATAAATAACTCAATTGGTCACCAAATATCCAATTGATATCCAAAATTCATAAATTTGGTGTTGATAGGTACGGATTTTATTCTCTACATTCCTATGGGATCCAATCAAAGTTTTATAAGGGTTTATCATACCCAAAAACCCATTCTAATGTTATAAAACTTTGAATATTTATTTCGGTGTCAACTAGACAAACGAATAAAACTAACCACATATTTGAGATCTATGTATCCCAGGAGTGTATTGATATAATTTTTATTGAGTTTTACTCATAGTGGAGGAATACCTCATTTTTCGGTATTATTATAAAAAACCCTTTGCAACAAAAATTATACCCCTTGGATCATACTATGTGGCTTAATTAACATTTTTGTAACAAGAATTGGAAAACGATGAATTACTTGCATATTGAATCTGTCAAAAAATAAGAGTTCCTCCCTCCATTTTCCTTTCTTCCCGTTTGGTTTTTTTCTTTCGTTATGCATTATATTTTCTTTTCCGTGGTTGCATATTCAGGGTTGCAAAAGAGGAATGAAAAAACAAAATAAGGGAACAGAATATGGGAGCTAGTCCACCAATGATCACGTGCCCCCACTTACATTGTATACATGCATGTTGCTAATAAACCCACTCACTTGCAACCCACCATACATATATACATACATAATATATTTTAATTTTGGTTTTGGCTCCAACAAAATATACCCAACTTTGTTGTATATATCTTTATTATAATTTAACCCACCATACATACATACACACATACACACATATATATATATATAATAATTTAATTTTTGGGCAACTTTATTATGTACCTATTATTTCTTTTTATATATTTCTCCTAATCCACTTTTCCTATTAACCCAAATTACACCCACATTATTGTATATTTTTATTTTTATTTTTTATTTCTAGAAAAATTATACATTTTCAATATTACTTTAATTAATTAATTTATACATGTATTGTATATTTTTAATACATGTATATAATTATATGTATATACACTCATAGTTCATATAAATATATGTATTTATATTTATTTATTTTTATTTAAATTAATTTACGTGTCAAATTAAAATATAGAGTTTTACATTAAAAAACAACGTTCCAAAAATAATTTTCAATTTAAAAATAAAAGGCAGGGCTTTCTAAATTAAATTGAAAATAAAGGTCTTACTTGATTGAGTGAACTCTTCCTAAATCTTGTCTAGTATATTTAATAATTGAGCTCTAATACCACCTTTGTAACACCCTACCTTCTGTGCCCCAAGCCCACAGAAGTAGGCCCCATGTTATATTATTCACTTTTCTTTTCTGTTCCCATATCCTTGGGACATTCTGAATATTTAAAAAATCATGTCATAATTTAGAAAAACAATATTTAGAAACATCTAAATAAAATAGTTAATTAATAACCTATTTCCTTTTTTATGAATGATAATATCAACACTATGACATAAAGAAAAAATCAATATCATTAATAAATTGAAAATTTCAAGGGTACAATGCCTTTTGTTTATTGCAGTACAATAAATCTTAATTAACTTCAAAATTTAAATAAAAATAAATTGGGCCAACATACCCTACAATTTAATAGAAATTATAAGAAATATAATTTAAGAGAAATTCTAATAGCCTTTGAATCTTATAGAAATTATAAGAAAGATAATATAATTTTCTAAAAGATTAAAAGCAAGGGTGAGCTTACACGCCCATTGGATCATTCCAAAAATTTAACTTATTATTTCAAAACAAATATAACATGTATAACAAATACATAAAGAGATTACGTGATTCATATAGTTGTTTGTTATAGTTAACATTAAGGACTGAAGGAAAATATACCCCAGTGTTCCAACCTTTAGGGAGAGATCAACTATTGAAACTTAAACCCATCACTTTTGGTGTGGCGTCAACTTAAAACCCTTAGTTCACATCCAAAATTCCTAATTGGAATACTCATGATGAAAATCAGCCATCATGTCGGGAAGTGGTTAAAATCTTTGTTTAATCTTTGATTTAGTATATAAAAATAACATCCATGTGAATAAATTGAACTTAAATAACATTAAACATACGAGCATGGTAACATGGCATATGTCAACACAAATCATGCATCATTAATCATAAAATCCTAAGCATGCATCCCTAATCATGGCATGTATTATCAAGGCATATCTCTTGACTAAAAATAAACACCCATGCACATCATATTTGAATTAGAATAATAAGTCAATTCCACCTCAAATAGCTTTTCTCTTCTTGAAATCTCCTTTAGATCTCCCAAACTATTAACTCATAAATTTGTGCAGCACTTCGTTTCAACTACTCTAACTATTGTTTAGAATAGCTAAAGAAAAAGAGGGATGTCAAGAGGGAGGTAGAGAGAGCAAGAAGGAACTTGTTTAGTTCTTGCTGGGATGAAGAGAATAGTAGTCATGCTTGGGTTTATATAGAATTCTAATGGGCATGAATTGGCAAGTTTGGGGCGTCTTCACTGTAAAAACCTTTTTAAAACTCTTTTCCTTTCCATCTTATTTGTTTCCTATGCATAAGAATTAGAAAGTAACGGTTTTAGAAGTTGTTAATACATTCTTGTAGGTTGATTTTTTTTTTAAGAACCTTTCTAACTCTCCATTTTACTTGCTTCCCAAACACATATATAAGTAAGTAATTATTTTAGAAGTTGCTAATACATTCTTTTGAGTTAATTTCATTTTAGAAATATTTCTAATTCTCTATTTTTCTTGTGTAAAGAGAATGAGGGTTTTGGAAAGTATAGATTTTTAGCAACTTCTTTGGTTATTTTTGTTTCTTATTTTTCATTTTTGGCCATCTTTTCCTTTTGGTTTTATTTTCATTTTACCGACTTTATTTTATACCTTGGAATATACATAATTTTACATCAAAAAATTCTACAAAATTCTCAATTAATGTCATTTTTCATCTTGGCTACTTATAAGTTAAAATGTATAAAATTTTGTATCTTTAAAATTTCGTAAAATTCTCAAGGATTAGTTCTATTTTATTTACTTAAATTTTGTACAAAATTTTAGGATATTACACTACTAGTGGCGAGGAATGAAAGAATATATAGTCAAATATGTCTCTAAATGTCTAACCTATCAACAAGTGAAGGCAGAGCATAGAAAGTCCTATGGAATGTTACAAGCACCCCCAATCCCTGAATGGAAGTGGGATATCATTTCCATAGATTTTGTCTACAAATTACCCCAATATCAAAAAGGAGAAGATACTATATGGGTGATTGTGGATCGTCTTACTAAGGTGGCGCATAGCTTTCCTACTAGATCCATAGACAAAGTAAGTAAGCTGGGGGAACAGTAGTACTATTTCATGGTGTGCCTAAGACCATAGTGTTGGATAGAGACTCTCGATTCACATCATAGTAGTGGCAGAGTCTGCAGGAGGAGTTAGGTGCAAGATTCACCATGAACATCGCTTTCCATCCACAAACTGATTGCAAGTCTGAGAGAGTCATGAAACACTTCAAGACATGTTAAGGTCTTGCATCCCTGATTTCAAGGGCTATTGGAGCAAGTACCTACACCTGGCAGAGTTTGCCTATAACAACAATTATTACGCAAGTATAAAGATGGCTCCGTATGAAGTTCTCTATGGGAGGCCCTATAAATCACCAACCAATTGGGCTAAACTTGAGGATTATGTACTTATTGGGCCAAATCTAGTGGAGGAGATAAACAATCAAGTAAAATAGATATAAAAGAATTTGGCCATAGCATAGAGTAGACAAAAGAATTAAGCTGATAAAAGGAAAAAACCCCTTGAGTTTTAGGCAGGTAATACTGTATTCTTAAAGATAAGGCCTCATAAAGGAATCAAGTGGTTTGGATATAAAGGAAAGTTGTTACCCAGATTCATCAGCCCATTCAAAATACTTAGAAGAATCGGAGAATGTGCCTATGGGTTAGATATACCAAACAAAATGTCCTCAGTTCATAATGTGTTCTATGTGTCAATGCTAAGGAAGTATGAACTTGATCCCTCTCATATAATCTATTGGGAGGAGGTGGACATCCAAGATGATGCCACGTATGAAGAGGTGGCAGTTAGGATCCTCGACCACAAAGTATAAAGCTTGAAAACAAAAGACATTTACTTAGTCAAACTTCTCTAGAGGCATCATGGTGAAGAAGAGGCTACCTAAGAGTTGGAAAATGAGATGAAAATAAAGTGCCTAGACCTCTTTGTCAAGAATGCATGACTAGACAGTATCTGAACATGTAAGTACAACTTTTGAGGACAAAATTTATTTTCAGGGGGATAGGTTGTAATACCCTAAATTTTTTTTAATAATTAAAATTAAAAAATAAATTAATTTAAATAAAAAAATAGAGAATTAGAAAGGTTTCTAAAATGAAATCAACTCAAAAGAATGTATTAGAAACTTCTAAAATGATTACTTACTCATATATGTGCTTGGAAAAGAAGTAAAATATAGAAATAGAAAGGTTTTTAAAATGAAATCAACCCAAAAGAATTTATTAGCAACTTTTAAAACCTTTACTTACTAATTCTTATGCATAGGAAAAAATAAAAAGGGAAGGGGAAGAGTTTTAGAAATATTTCTACAATGAAGACACCCCAAACTTGCCAATTCATGCCCATTACAACTCTATATAAACTCAAGCATGAGCACCATTTTCTTCATCCTAGCAAAAACTGGATAAGTCCCCTTTTGCTCTCTCTGCCTCCCTTTTGGCACCTCTTTTTCTTTCTTTACCTGCTCTAAACAACAATTAAAGTAGTAATAACGAAGTTCTATGCAAACTTGTGCTAGTAGGAGATTGTAATAACCCAAACTTTAGAAAAACGAATGCAAAGTCAATGAACAAACAAACCATATAAAAAAGGAAATGTTGTCCACACAAGGATCGCGATCCTCAGAATGAAGACCATGATCTTGCAATATTGAAACACCAAATCGTAGGACCACGGTCCCCTAGGTGAGGACCACAGTCCTGTCATTTTCTCATACTCATGAAACTGGTCCATGAATATCGTTGTCTTAATAAGGAGGACCGCGGTCCTGCAACAATAAAATAAAAAAAAGGTTGTGATGTGCGATTGCGATCCCCGGACCATGGTCTTGCGATTAGGGTATGCCCTAAGATAGTGGTCCTAGGAACCATGACCGCGATCCTACACTTAAACTCAGAATTAGAAAGTCTGCGCACACAACCGCTCGCCCTGTGCTCGTAGAGGAAAAAGCCTAATCAATCTACCCAAACGTTGTAGTCATGTGGCCCTTACCGAAACCAAAAATTAGCCATTGTAGGTTCTCTTTTTTCATTGCTTGACTAAGATTAGCTCTACCTTTTCAAAATTGTCTTGGCAGTATCACAAACGTTGGAAGAAGAAGAAGTGACTATAAGAAGATCATAATATTAAATGGTGAAACGAAGGTAAGACCTTCATTACCCCGTGCTACCCATTACCGATCTATTACAGTCGAAATATAACTATTTTATTCAGATAACAATGTTCACGTTAAGTTGAAGTTGAAGGGTAACTACTCTTTTGGCATAGCGGTGGATAGAAGGTATGCAAGGTAGTCGGAGAAAAACTAACTAAGGAAGGTATAATACTCAACCATTTGCTAAGATTTATGTTTTGATGTTAAAAGCCTAATGAACTGTAGTGACACACCATTTTCTATTCGAAACAAATGCAATTGTTTAACATATATTTAGTAATATTCATTTTCTTTGGCATATCAACACACAAGTAGATCGTAAGGAATTCTGGAAGGATAAAAGGAATGGAGAAGGTATAACATACCTCTACCTGATTCAAGCTTTAAGATTTGTACCATGTGGTTTGAAATATCAACGTCTTAAGTACGAGGGAAATAGGAAACACACCAAAATGTGATTTCTCGTAATACCTTGTGACTATTGCAGCCCTGCACAAAGCACACTACAAGAATAACCTTGTTTTATTGCAATAACATTTAGAGTACTGGGGTAGCATGATAAATTAGTTTATTAGATTTTTGTGCACAAAATTGTAGCATCTAACGGTTATGACATATTTACATATCATATAATGTATAGATCGCTAAATGATGGTTTTAGGGATTAAAAATAATGCAAACACCTATATTGATGAGAATATGCATGTTAAACCATTAGGTTATGAATTGGTAACCATCAAAGCAAGAACTAGAAGCGAGGAGTGAAATAATAGGTGGAAGTGACTACATGAACTCTTGCGTATTATTTTGGTTAAAATATGAAACATAATCATGTGTGATTATTGTTATTCATTGTTTTTAGAAGCATGCTTGGGTGCATGCCTATGAATGAATGTTTATCTATTTTTTTTTTTGGGATTTATAGCACGTTATGTTTTGCATGAAAGTATGTTTTAGTTAAGAATGTATGCTATGCATATCATATGATGAATAATATGATTAATGTGATTACGAGCATGATAACCTCTCTATTTATATCCATTTGTTATTTATATTGGATTCTCTAATTGTGAATATGCTTTTGATCATTAATCAAAGATGATAAATAGAATTAACCGTAAATTGGCACAGTGATGTAGATGTTGTGGAAGTAGTCTAGCATCATTGTGGATACTCCTACCCCTAGGCGGGTCTTTGTTTGTAATGGCACTGAGAGTCTAAATGAGACTTCACTCCCTGGTTTGATGATCGAGTGAGACATCAACCCCTAAAATAGAGTTTAGGAGTGTGTAATAGGCCTAAGGCGTTACATCAAGTTCCCCGAACCTAAGTTGGAATGCCGAGGGAGAACTCTTTTTAGTTTTTTATGTTAACTTAAACAACTAAATCGTTGAAATGCCTAATGCTTTACAAGTGCTCGAATGTTTGTATTTTGATTAATATAATGCTTTAGATGTTTGTGTATGATCCATGGGACTCTTGAGCTCACCTCCATTAATCTATTTTTTAGGTAACCACTGAAGATACTTGCTCACAGGCAAGTAATTGGCTTCTATTGGAGTAGCTTGATACAATCCATCGTTGAGGTTGTTTAGTAGTAGGAGTTTACTTTTGTTTACAGTTGCAGGGCATGGGACCCACATTTCATTTATGTCCGTTGTATTGATTTCGTCCATGGAGCCAAACATTTGATTATTGATTCATTTTGGACACAGATCATGGAGTCAGAGTACGTTATTTCATTTTCCTGAGATTAACCGTGTTATTATTTTTAAACATGTCATTCCTAAGTCTATTCATGATTAATACTGTTGTTTATGCTTCCACACTCTGATATGTATTGGGATGGTATGAGAATGAAAGAACACAAAAGTAAGCTTCCCGGTCTTCAGATATTGATGGCGGGAGTGACCTCACCTTGTGATTGATTCCATCTCCAGGCGAGAGACGAAGACGCCCAATCAACGACATGTGTGATGATATTCGGGGGTCGAAGTGTTATAGAGATTCATCAGAGGGGCTTAATTATTAAATCTATTTGAGGGGAAGTGAATTCTAAATTTTACTTTATTATTTTGATTTCAATAAACAAGTAATTGATTGAATCATGCAGAGTTTGGAAGTGTTTGACATGTATATCTTATTTGTTGAAATAATGACTTAAATATTTAAAATGATCTACTAGGCTTTGTTCTCACCCTTCTTTCTTCTAACATTTCGAGAAATTAACAAACAGAGAGCACACAAATATCATATAGACAAAATTTCTTAGAAATTATTTAATTGTGGTGCATGTTAGCCCAAAATTTATTAATTGAGATTATTTTCGTTGTAATAAACAATTAAGGGTTTTCTACCTTTGGATTGAATTAATGATATTGAATTATTTTTCTTTATAATATATTGTTATCTTATTGAGATATGTTATGAGTTAAAGTTACTCAAAAAATCCTACAGACTTGGGACTGAAATGGAAGGAATGAAATAAAGTAAGTGAAGGCAAAACACAAAAACACTCGAGCGGGAGAAACCCGACGGTTAGGTGTAGAGGTGACAATCCAAATCTGGGCCCACAGAACCCCCCTTAGGGCACTCAATGCTAGGTGGTCACTCGATGCTCTATGGGAGCCCAATCAATACACGAGCGAGTTGCAGACCGTTAGGCATATCGTGACGACCCGATTAAGACTTATTGCCGTTGCCATCAT
>JAJIYU010013632.1:0-13730 GCA_030144865.1 Tinospora cordifolia
AAACTGTTTGCATGTTTCGTATGCTTGTCTGTATAATGCTATTGATGTATAGGGGAGATCCACTGGGCTTTCGAGCTCATCCCATTTTTATCTTACAGGTACTCATGAGCCTAGCGCTCAGTGAGGATGTAGGCGAGAGACTGGAGGTAGTATAGAGAGAGAGTGTGTGAGATTTTTGTTTAAACTGTCTCTCTGTTTTTGTATAGTTTTTACGATGTATATTTTGAAACTGGATCGAAGGGTCATGTAACATATTTTTGTATATGTATTCATAGGGCTGTTTACCATCTTGAACACTATTTTGTTTTGATTTATAAACTGATGATTTTTAGTTATGGTATGTTATACAGTGTTCAATGATTTAGAAAGATTTGATCCGATTAGTGCTTCCGCTACTATTGTCTTGATTTCCAGTATAAATATGATTTTGAATATCCGGTGAATTTGATTTGAAATCAACTGCTTAGTGAAGCATGAATAAAATGACTATTTGAAATTAAGCAATGATTTAAACCTCACGTATAGAGGTATGTGAAAAGATTGATGATAACTGTTGCACTCCCAATGCCTCGGCGGACCACGCGCCGAGCTTGGAGTCGAGCGATGCCCGATGACAGGGCCTCAGATTAACAGACATGATGTCCGGTCCGAGGGTCGGGGTGTAACATACCAGCACTCCCTTCAGCTGCTCTGCTGTGCACGCGGGACTTTTCACTTCTCTGTGGGTCTAATCCACCGGGAACCCGGGGTTGTCAACCTCATTTCTCTTCACTAAACCCGACTCTCAATCTCATATCATGAGAAAACATGTCGACTTAGATAAACATCCTACTGTGTCTATCGATGGATATCATAATTTCAAAACATAATTTCAAATACTTCACCGGATTTTTCACAGTAATTATTTATAATGGAAAATCATTTCTGCAGCGGAAACCATCAAAATCATCAACCCATATAGCAGGGTTCAAGCAAACTATCACATACATGTAATCAACCTTTGAAAGTAACGTCGCAGAATACATCTCAAAACTATGATAAAAAATAGGCTCACAGAGCCAAAAGTTCCAATACCACTTTAAAATGTTCAACAGTTCCAAAAGAAATATTTGGCCACACGGCCTGTTCAAAATATATACATGATCTATGAAAACATAAACAAAAACAAGAATAACTAGTCCCGCAGCGACCTCTCGGTGAAATCACCAAACAAACCTTGAATCGATGGTCAACTAGGGTACTCCACCTTTGCGAGTACCTGTAAAAGAAAATGGGGTGAGCTCGAGAGCCCAGTGGATCATCTCTACACATCACTAGCATTATATAAACCAGAAATCCAAAATATGCACACACTTTCATTACATTAATCGTTTCAAATAGTTATTTGTTTTGTTGTATCCTAAGACCGAAAGAACTATACTCCTGGTGTTCTTCGGTAACAAGAAATCGATCCTAGCCAGTACCGCCTCGAGCTACGATACCGTTCACGACCTGTCACGTCGTCTAAGAATAGGCGCAATGGTGTACAGCCAATGCTCACCCGTCCGAGAAAACACTTAGCCTTTGCAGGAGGCTTTATTAAGAACACCAATGATGGGATTCGGAAGATATCGTGCAGCAAATACGACCACGTCCACAAGTCGTCGACAGATGCCTACCATTGCCCCGGTACGTTGATTTATTAAATCTTAATTTAATTTTTTTTAGCTTCAATAGATTTCATTCCATAGCCAATCATCAATCACAGTATCTAAATCATGTAGCAGATGACATAAATAACCAGACGTTATGCTGCATATTCAAGCAAATACTAAAAGCATATAACCAGACATTATGCTCAATCATCACTCAAGGCATCCAAGAAATATACACACCCCAGCATGCGTCTAACATCCTAGGTTACACAAACATCATGCCTTGAACCCCAAGCCTACATAATACTAGTGAGCAAGAGAATCCCACCCATCTGGTAACAAAGAACGACCCTTGCGCCTACTTGCGAGGATCACGCTCGAAATCCGCAGTCTGAAATGATTAAACCTCCTCATTCAGTCCAAATCATCAATAATCCCTCTTCAACAATAATCCAAAGAAATCCAAATTTCCATTTTTCCTCACAAAAATGCAAGCTTACAGTTAACGCGTTCCAAACTAAGAATATAACACATTTAAAATTAACTCCAACTTCAAAAGAGGAACAGATTAGGTTTTATTACTTATCAAGCGATTTGCACCTTCAGAAATCCTCTAGATAGGCAAATTTCCATTGGATCCGTCTAAAACTGCAATTGAACAGTTTAAACTTCTAGAATTCAGTTCTAAATTGATAAACTGTCAGTTTAGAAGGAAGATCCGAGCTCATAGCGTTTCAGATCATTTTTTTCATCAAAACCCTCATTTTTTTATGCAGAATCTGAATGAATCGATATAATTGAAACTTAAATGATTAAGAGGTTCAGATTCCTACCTTAGACCTTTAACTCCTCCTTGAATCAGCTCTGTATCGTCTCTCTGAAACTCCGGATCAACTCAAGAGATTCTGTGCGTGAAATGACGAATTAGGGCTCAAAACTATTTAAATTTCACGCAATAACCGCGGTTGGTACTTTACGGACCGCAGTCACCACGGTGACCTAGCTTTCCCCGAATTTTTTACTGAAGATCGCAGTCATCCTTTAGTGACCGCGGTCACCAGTGTGGCATCATGTTTTTTCAATGTTTTTCAATGTTTTTCCCATTATCAAACATCCTAATTTATTTTATTTCCATACCATACTATATAATAATCATTTAAAACCTATTTTCACATATTTTTATATTTATTTCATAATTTTTAAAAGTTTTATTTTCGAGTTGTGTGCGTTTGAAAACTTTGGGGTATTACAATCTACCCCCCTTAAAAGAAATTTCGTCCAAGAAATTTAAATAGAAAGTACTTGCATAATGTGTCCAATCACTCAGGCCTGGCGAAGAGATCTGGGTACTTATTCTGCATCTTACTCTCTAACTCCCAGGTTGCCTCCTCCAGATTATGATGCCTCCATAGGACTTTGACTAGGGGTATGTCTTTAGTCCTGAGACTTTGCACCCTACGATCAAGAATTCTGACAGCTGGCTCATTGCAAGTAGCATCGTCTCGAAGTACGATATCCTCCTAGTGAATGACATGAGAAGGATCTAGCTCGTACTTCCGAAGTATCGAAACATGGAACACATTATGTATTGAGGACAATCTGTTCGACGAATCTATCTCATAAGCGCATGCACCGACCCGTCTGACGATCTCAAACGGACCAATGTATTGTGGTGCTAGCTTCCCCTTTGCTCCAAACCTTCGGATCCCTTTCTGTGGACTAACTCTCAAGAATACTCGATCACCTGGCTAGAACTTTAGGGGTTTCCTCCTTCTGTCAGCATAATTCTTCTGTCTGCTCTGTGTCGTAGCTAGCCTCTTCTGGATTTGCTTCACTTGAAAGCTCATTTCCTCAATCAACTCGGGTCCCGTGAGTACTTGGTCTTCAAAATCTGCCCAACAAGATGGTGATCTACAGGGTCTGCCAAAGAGTGCCTCATATGGAGCCATCCCAATGCTCGCTTGATCACTATTATTATATGCGAACTCAACTAACGATAGATGCTTGCTCCAATTACCTCTGAAGTCCATGGCACATGCCCTAAGCATATCTTCAAGTATCTGAATGACCCTCTCTGACTGTCCATCTGTCTGTGGGTGAAATGCTGTGTTCATGGTGAGTTTGCTTCCCAGTTCCTTCTGTAAGCTTTGCCAGAATTGAGACGTAAATCTGGCATCTCTGTCTGACACTATCGTTCTGGGAACCCCATGTAGTCTCACTATCTCTCGAACATATAGCTCACCCAGTCTACTCACTATATCAGTAGATCGAATAGGTAGGAAGTGCGCTACCTTCGTTAACCGATCCACGATGACCCATACAGCGTCTTCCCCTCTTAGACTTCTCAGCAGGCCGCTGACGAAGTCCATCGCAATACTGTCCCACTTCCATTCTGGTATTAGAAGTGGCTGTAACAATCCTGATGGCTTCTTATGTTCAGCCTTCACTTGCTGACAAGTCAGACACCGGGAGGCATATTGAGCAATGTCTCGCTTTATCCCTCTCCACCAGAAGGTTTTCTTCAAATTTTGATACATCTTATCCCCACCTGGATGCATAGTGTATCTGGTCTGGTGTGCCTCATCCAGTAGGGTACCTTTCGCCTGTCCAGAGCTAGAAACACAGAGTCTATCCCCCAATCTCAATGCACCATCTGAATCAAGCCGAAAGTCTGTATGTTTGCCCTGTTTGACGCCCTCAATTAAATCTGAAATCCATTTATCAGTGCTCTGCTCCTCCTTGATCTGGCGTAAAATATCCGGCTGGCAAGTCACCGCATACAAATAGGTCTGTCTCTCATCTGTGTCTATACTCAGATCGTACTGACTAATCAGTTGATACATCTGTGCAATCTCCTCATCCTTACGGCTAGATTTTCTGCTAAGCGCATCAGCCACCACATTCACCTTGCCTGGATGATAGTGCAATAGAAAGTCATAATCATTCAGGAACTCTAGCCATCTCCTCTGGCGAAGATTCAGTTCCTTCTGAGTATAGATGTACTTGAGGCTCTTATGGTCTGAATATAAATCAAAGTTTTCACCATATAGATAATGCCTCCAAATCTTAAGTGCAAACACGATCGCTACAAGCTCCAGATCGTGTGTGGGGTAATTCTGCTCATGTGGCTTCAGCTGCCGTGACGCATAAGCCATTACTTATCCTTCCTGCATGAGGACTGCACCCAACCCACTGAGTGATGCATCTGTGCACAACGTGTACTTCACACCATGGGTAGGTGTAGTCAAAACAGGTGCCGAAGTTAACCATCTCTTCAATTCCTGAAATGACTCCTCACACTGGTCATTCTTAATGAACTTTTCTCCTTTCCTAGTCAACTTCGTCATTGGACCCGCTAACTTAGAGAAATCCCTAATAAATCTGCAGTAGTACCCAGTTAACCCAAGAAAACTCCTGATCTCCATAACTGTAGTGGGTTGCTTCCAGTTAGATACTGCCTGTACTTTCTCTTGGTCCACAGATATCCCCTCAACTGAGACTATATGGCCAAGGAACTTGACTTCCTTCATCTAGAACTCGCACTTGCTAAATTTGGCATATAACTGGTTCTTTTTCAAGATCTCCAAGACTATATGCAAGTGTTGCTCGTGCTCAGCATCTGTACGGGAAAATATCAGAATGTCATCCACAAAAACTATGACAAACTGATCTAAGAACTGGCTGAAGACTCTGTTCATGAGATCCATAAATGTGGTTGGAGCATTGGTCAACCCAAAAGGCATCACTATAAACTCAAAGTGACCATACCTCATCCTAAAAGTCGTCTTCTGTATATCTGACTCTCGAATTCTTAACTGATGGTAACCCGACCTCAGATTGATCTTAGAAAAGTACTGTGCCCCCCTCAACTGATCAAAGAGGTCATCGATCCTCGGTAATGGATACTTGTTCTTGATGGTAACATGATTCAGCTTTCGATAGTTGATACATAAACGCATGGATCCATCTTTTTTTTTAACAAATAAGACTGGAGCTCCCTAGGGCAACTCGCTCGGTCTGAGGAAACCTTTCACCAATAGCTCGTCTAACTGTGTCTTCAGCTCTATCAGCTCCACAGGTGACATTCTGTATGGTGGAATAGCTATGGGATTTGTACCAGGATGCAGCTCAATCTTAAACTCAATCTGCCTGTGTGGCGGAAGTCCAGGCAACTCCTCAGGTAACACATCAATATAATCACATACCATAGGTATCCATTGAATCTCTTTAGTCCCTTCTACATCCTCCTCTACTAATAGCTGCCTGAAATCCTCTTTCTGCTTAACAGCATACAAAAGGGCTAACATAGGACTCCTTGGCAATCTCTGTACGTTCCCATCAATCCTGAGCAACTCACTAGATGGCAACCTGATAGGAATTCTTCGTTTCTGGCAATCAATATGTGTCTGGTACTGGGTCAACCAGTCCATCCCCAGTATCACATCATAGCCGCCAAAATGTAGCATGTAGAGATCCGCTAAAATTACCCGATCTCCAAAGGTGAGTTCACATCTACATCTCTTCTTCGAACTCACAGTATCGCCAATCGACGTGACCACCTCCAAAGATTTAGTTAAAGGCCTCGTCACCAACTGTAACTTATTCACAATATCCTCAGAGATAAAAGATTTAGTAGTACCCGAATCAAATAACACCTGCACAGCAACGCCAAACAACAAAAATGTACTTTCCACCGCTGGGGTGGGATCTGTCTGGCTGTCGGATGCATACAAGCGAGCCTGAGTCTGCTGCTGTGGCTGTGGTCTCTGCTGTGTGAGAGCTGTCTGGGCTCAAGTCTGTGGTCGTGGTTGAGGTGCAGGAGTCACTGCCCTGGTAGGACAAAATCTAGCAAGGTGTCCCTCCTGATGGCATATATAGCACAACCCCTTCTTCCTCGCCTCCTCTCTATGTGCATCTACAGGCTGGTCGGGACGAGATGGCTGTCTCTGCCGCCTATCCCGAATCTGTGTCGATCTCTGTGCTTGGGATGCTCTCTCTGCCCCCTGACCACTCGATCTCACATGAGAAGGTCCTGTAGACTGGTCTGGTCGGGTCCTCTTCTTACCCCTCAGTGTTTGCTCCAACTCTAGGTCCCTCTCAACCATCTGAGTTCTCTCTACTGCATCTAGTAAAGTTGTCAGCTTAAACGGTGCCACAATCTTCCGGATCTCAATCCTCAATCCCTCAACAAAACTGTCCACCCTAGACTGCTCATTCGTGAACAAAGTAGGAGCAAATCTGCATAGCTTTGTGAATCTCTGCTCATACTCTGTAACAGTCATGCTTCTCTGCACCAATCGGACCAACTCTGACTGCAGCTGCTTCTGTCTGGTCGTGGAGAACTTATTATAAAATCGTATCTTAAAGTCCTCCCATGACATGGCTGACTGATCAATGGTGGAATTGGCTACAATCATCTCCCACCAATGGTAGGCTGGTCCTACCAACTGATGCACGGCAAGTGCCACTCTCCTAGGCCCAACTGCCCCCATAGCGTCCAGGTGCTTATTCATCTCAGAAAACCACCTATCTGCTAGCATGTAATCACCTGTCCCCTCGAATGTACTGGGATGCAACTTCTGGAACTCTACCAGAAGATTCTTATGCTCCTTGTCAAAACCCGCTGACCGACTCTGTGGCACTGCCTCCATGGATGCAGACCCCTGATGTGGCTGAGGTTGAGCTTGTACCAGTGGCTCTGTCGGTAACTGTGGCTGCACCTGTGGCTGTACTGGTGCTGATGGCTGCAGGGTCCTAATAGCTTGCTCCACTGCCCTCTGCATCATCTTTGTAATAGCCTCTGGTGTCAAAGCAATCACATCTGGTGCTGCTGCCACAGACGTACCCTCATCACTAGGCCTCAGCTCTATATTAGCTTCACCTCGGCCCCTACCTCTTCCGGGTCTACCTCTACCACGTCCTCTCAGCATAGTCTACAAGTCAAAATATCAATTTCAGTATCCAATATCTTAATCATAAGGAAGTAGAAATTTCAATAATTGAATGTAATGCAAACGTTATTTCCACTTCCATTTCAATTTCAAACCCTTTTTCCTCAAATCTTTGGACACTGTGACTTGTGAGAATACCAAGTAATTTAACCTACCTATCACTATCGCGTCATCTTACTACTGTGACTCTAAATTCAAATCTCTAAGTTCTCGATTTGTTTCAGTGGTCTAAAAATTTATGCTTCTAGGTCGACAACATTTTACTCAGTTTTGGGTACAGGAATTTGTGTGTCAATACTCAAAATAGTGATATCACATATATCCAAAGCAAACACCCAACAAACAAGCAAACAATGCACGTTGGCATAATGGAATCCCTATTCCATTACGACTAGTATATATTTATGCCAAATCCCAGTCTCTAAGGATGACGCAAGACCCACCATACGCGACCATCCCATACCAGTAGAATAAAGTGCGTGCAAGTTCTTCCAAAGAGTCTGTTCATTGCCCATTACAATTTCGCAAGTATCTCGCTCCCTAAGGCTGATGCAAGACCCACCATACGCGACCGTCCCATACCTAGTAGAATACAGTGCGTACAAGTTCTACCGAAGGAATCGACCACTCACCATACCTGGTCGTCAGTCTCCATGTTCAGTTTTCCTCCATACATCATCATCTCTAAGCATACCATACTGAGTTTCCTCACCATAGTATAACAGAGAGATCTGTGATACAGGATCCTTCTAAACTGTGTCATGACCAATCAAGTGTGCGTATTCACATTATCAGTCTCTATTCCATGCCCTAAAACTTTTAATGTATGATCCACCGTGCCTTCTGGCACACCCAGTCTTTACCTAGACCTAGTGTTGCAACACCATGTACATTTTTCCTATGTGATACCATCGGTCCCAAGTCTCGGACAATTCCAATATAGCGCATCATTCGCAGGGAGCAAAGCTTCCACCTACAAGGCTACTACATGTACTCTTGTCCACCTGCGACTGGTAACTCAAACACGTTGGTATCACCCAATTCTTTTCTAGACTTCTAGCCACCTAGCCATTCTAGTCACTAGTAAGTGACCTCTTACTCATATCACTTTTAAAAACATTTCAAATCTAGTGCAAATTCATTTCTAGTGAAAACAAAATCCGGTGACCATTTCTAGTGAAAAAATCGAGTCCACATCGGACTATACTCTTTCCAGCGAGCTACTAATTGGGTTATGATACCTCTCTGGGGTATCAAACACAATATTTGCCCAGTGAACTACTAGCTAGCTCTGATACCACCCTGTGACACCCCGAGCCCCCGGACCGGAACCCAAGTCCTCCTACGTGCGACACGTGGGGCCAGCGCATCTACCAGCGCTACCTTCAGTTGCTCTGCTGTGCACGCGGGACTTTTCACCTCTCTATGGGTCTAATTCGCCAGGAACCCAGGGTCGTCAACCTCATTTCTCCTCACTAAACCTGACTCTCAATCTCATATCATGAGAAAACATGTCGACTTAGATAAACATCCTACTGTGAGGGATATCATAATTCAAAAACATAATTTCAAATACTTCACCAGATTTTTCACATTAATTATTTATAATGGAAAATGATTTCTGCAGCGGAAACCATCAAAATCATCAACTCATATAGCAGGGTTCAAGTAAACTATCACATACATGTAATCAACCTCTGAAAGTAACATCGCAGAATACATTTCAAAACTATGATCAAAAATAGGCTCATAGAGCCAAAAGTCCCAATACCACTTTAAAATATTCAACAGTTCCAAAAGAAATATTTGGCCACACGGCCTGTTCAAAATATATACATGATCTGTGAAAACATAAACAAAAAACAAGAATAACTAGTCTCGCAGCGACCTCTCGGTGAGATCACCAAACAAACCCTGAATCGATGGTCAACTAGGGTACTCCACCTCTGCGAGTACCTGTAAAAGAAAATGGGGTGAGCTCGAGAGCCCAGTGGATCATCTCTACACATCACTAGCATTATATAAACCAGAAATCCAAAACATGCACACACTTTCATTACATTAATCGTTTCAAATAGTTATTTGTTTTGTTGTATCCTAAGACCGAAAGAGTTATACTCCCGGTGTTCCTCGGTGAAAAAAAAATCGATCCTAGCCGGTACCGCCTTGAGCTACAATACCGTTCACGACCTATCACATCGTCCAAGAAAAGGCGCAATGGTGTATAGCCAATGCTAACCCGTCCGAGGAAACACTCAGCCTTCGCAGGAGGCTTCATTAAGAACACCAATGATGGGATCAAGAAGATATCGTGCGGCAAATACGGCCACGTCCACGAATCGTCGACAGATGCCTACCATCGCCCCGGTACGTTGATTTATTAAATCTTAATTTAATCTTCTTTATTTTCAATAGATTTCATTCCATAGCCAATCATCAATCACAGTATCTAAATCATGTAGCAGATGACATAAATAACCAGACGTTATGCTGCATATTCAAGCAAATACTGAAAGCATATAACCAGACATTATGTTCAATCATCACTCAAGGCATCCAAGAAATATACACACCCTAGCATGCATTTAACATCCTAGGCTACACAAACATCATGCCTTGAACCTCAAGCCTACATAATACTAGTGAGCAAGAGAATCCCACCCACCTGGTAACAAAGAATAACCCTTGCGCCTACTCGCAAGGATCACGCTCGAAATCCACAGTCTGAAATGATTAAACCTCCTCATTCAGTCCAAATCATCAAAAATCCTGCTTCAATAATAATCCAAAGAATTCTAAATTTCCATTTTTCCTCACAAAAATGCAAGCTTACAGTCAACGCGTTTCAAACTAAGAATAAAACACATTTAAAACTAACTCTAACTTCAAAAGAGGAACGAATTAGGTTTTATTACCTATTAAGTGATTTGTACCTTCAGAAATCCTCCAGATAGGCAAATTTCCTCTGGATCCATCTAAAACTGCAACTGAACAGTTAAAACTTCCAGAATTCAGTTCTAAATTGATAAACTGTCAGTTTAGAAGGAAGATCCGAGCTCATAGGCTTTCGAATCATTTTTTTCATCAAAACCCTCGTTTTTTGATACAGAATCTGAATGAATCAATATAATTGAAACTTAAATGATTAAGAGGTTCAGATTCCTACTTTAGACCTTTAACTCCTCCTTGAATAAGCTCTGAATTGTCTCTCTGAAACTCCGGATCAACTCGGGAGATTCTGTGCATGAAATGACGAATTAGGGCTCAAAACTGTTTAAATTTCGCGCAATGACCACAGTCGGCACTTTACGGACCGCAATCACCACGGTGACCTAGCTTTCCCCAAATTTTTCATTTAAGACCGCGGTCATCCTTCAGTAATCGCGGTCACCAATGTGGCATCATGTTTTTTTCCATGTTTTTCAATGTGTTTCCCATTATCAAACATCCTAATTTATTTTATTTCCATACCATATTATATAATAATCATTTAAAACTTGTTTTCACACATTTTTATATTTATTTCATAATTTTTAAAAATTTATTTTCGAGTTGTGTGCGTTTGAAAACTTTGGGGTATTACAGCAGAGACCAGGACCAACAACAACTGATGCCAAAACCAGTGGAGCTGGTTTTCTTCCTTCGTCTTCTTTTCCTTCTGCTTCCCTGTTTTGTCGCATTTCTACTATCCTGAAGAAGCTACTTCACCGCCTGGAGCGACCCCTTCAATTTCCAGAATTTTCAAAATTTTTTTTCTTTTTTTTCACTTAATTAGTTTAAAACTTTTTAATAAGCTTAATAATATCATTACTTATTTCTTTTATACACTAACATTTGATTATTTTATTTTATTTTATTATTATAATTTTTTTTCAAACTATCGCCCATATGTTGAAAATAATATTTAAGCTCATTCATCATTTTTTTTCTACAAAAGAAATATTTTATTTTTATTTATCTATTTATTTGCTCGTGACGTGGCACGTTCGCAAAGATCCAGGTTGTTACAAAGAGAAACACTACCAATAATGAGAAGAATTGTAAAACTTCTAAATATCAACTCTAAATAGGGTTAGAGAATTTTAGGAAGTTCTTGAAGCAATCATCTCACACTAAATGAGGATTGATCTTCTCCTTGGAAGCTTTAAGAGGGATTGAATATTTAGATTTTTGGAATTTATATATGGCGACCAGTGAAATCACAAGTTTGCTTATTTTTACTTGTATTTATATTGTTTTTAGGCTATGAAATACAATAACAGGAATCTCATTAAATTGAATGCTAGATATTTTAGGTCATTTTACAAATTTTTTAGGCATTTTTTAGTGCACTTTTTATAAAACTGAATGTTCTGAAGAATCTCTTCAAATCTTATGTTTCTGGTGTTTTTAGGCTACGGAATAAAATGAAAAGAGTAAAAAATAACAAGAATATCCTTAAATTGAATTTTAGAGCTTATAGGTACATTTTAGTTATTCTTAAAGTGCATTTTTGAAAACACAAATATGCTTGGTAGCGGATGATGAATGAATTAAGTACTTAAGCCCTAGGTTTTGGGTTCGAATATCTGTAGAGGCGAAAGAAAACCCTTGGGGGCAGGGATAATACCTTTGAGTGACCACCTAACATAGAGTGCTCTGAGGGGGCTTTTGTGGGCCCAGGTTAGGGTTGTCACAATAAAAGGTGCTTTTTATTGTGATGAGGCCCCTCAGGACTTATTAACATTGTCGTCATTTGGGCACGGGCCCCCTGAACCCCCCTTAGGGCATTCTAGGCTAGGCGTTCACTCAAAGGTATTGTACTTGCCCCCAAAGGTTTTCTTTCGCCTCCGCGAAGAATCGAATCTAAGACCTGGGGCTCAAGTACTTATTTCTTTGATCATTCGCTAGTACTTATTTCTTTCATCATCCGTTATTGAGCGGATGATGAAAGAAATAAGTACTTGAGCCCCAAGTCTTAAAACCCCGAAGGCGAAAGAAAACCCTTGGGGGCAAAGAAAATACCTTTGTGTTCACTCAAAGGTATTGTAAGAAAACCCTTGGGGGCAGAGACAATACCTTTGTGTTTACTCAAAGGTATTGTACCTGCCCTCAAGGTTTTCTTTTGCCTCCGTGGAAAATCGAACCTAAGACTCGTGACTCAAGTACTTATTTCTTTCATCATTTGCTACCATTCAGCCACCTAGCCTAGAGTGCCCTGAGGGGGGTTCTGGGGGCCCGTGCCCAGATGATGGCAATGTCAATAAGTCCTGAAGGGGGTCATCACAATTTTAATTTAATATTAATAGAATATATGCACATCAAAAATAATATATATTGAAGGAAATGATATATTATTTTACTTTATTTACATTAAATTCTGAAAAGGTTAGTTATTATACCAGTAAAGTGAGACAAGTGCCAAACAGGATAAACTTTTGGAATTCTATGAGTATTTCTTTATCTTAGTTATTTATATGACATTGTAAATATAAAAATGATTTGAATGTAAGCATGCTATATATATAAACATATGTTGCATTAGTTTGGATTTATGAAATATTTACACGATAGCATAATTTGGATTTGCCATAGCAAATCTAAAATACGGGTATCATTAATTTTGATGGATTGAGCCTTGGAGAGTAGTACTTCTTATGTGATAATCTATGTGAGACTGAGCCATGAGAAGTATCAACCTTTTCCTACGTGATAATTCTCGAAATGATTGTGGAGTATGTAATAATCAGAGGTGCAATCCACTCTCGTTAAAGCCTAACGAGAAGAGAGACTGACTCTTTTTCTTTGGAGAAATGCATGTGAGTTTGATTTATTAAATTTTGCATGATTGAAATAATAACATGAACACTATGTTAAAGTACATATATGTATTGTTTAGATTTGTATGATGAATTCAAATATTTTATTTAATTTGATTGTCTGTATAATTATTTAAATGCATCTAAATATCATAAACAAAGAATATTCACTGAGTGTGTTGTTGCTCATTTATTTTCTTCAACATTTTAGGAGCAAATCGAAAAGGAAAACAATTGACACAAAAAGAGTAGACTACTCTTCAATCATTGTATTGAACTATTTTGTAAGTTTTTATTTTTGTATAATTATACTTATCACTATACACGTGATATCACCTAGATGGATG
>JAJIYU010013633.1:0-13728 GCA_030144865.1 Tinospora cordifolia
TTTTGTTGTAATAGTTTTTCTTCAAGATTGAATTATGTACTCAATTTTATTCAATTGATAGAGTTTATGAATTTCTTTTATTTCTTGTATTATTGTCTTATTAAATTCCTAAATTTGAGTTATGTACTCTTAAATACTATTAAGGCATGAAATAATTGAAATAGGAAGTCAAGTTATGTACTTGTAAAGTAACACTGGCCTGGCCTGCCTTGTGGTAAAGTCTAAATTGAAAGTCATGGGGATTGGGGTGTTACAAGTGTGGTATCCGAGCCTAGGCTTAAGGTGCCTTGGGCCAAAAATAGAAAGTCAAGCCTAAACATGTGTTGATTAGACTAGAAATAGAAAGTTAAACATTAGTTGCTTGACAAGAATTAGAAACTCATATTAAGGATTTACATTGAATTGAATTAAAATTTTAACGTCCTACCTTCTATTTTTGAAAATTGAAAAAATATTTTAGAAAGTGTTTTCAAAAAGAAAAGATATATCTTAAAATGTTTTGTTTGGATACAAAGACTACAAGCTGAGCTGATAGTGGGTAAGCCTTGTCCCAAGTAAAGCTAAACATTGAAAGGAAAATGGGTTATCCTGTCCTAGAAAGCGCGGTTACTAAGAAGACTTTGGTTTTGCAGCCCAATCTAGAGGTTGTCCCATCAGCTTATATGAGTAGTCGAAGTTGAAGAACACTCGTACTTTCTATAAAAGAAAATTAGAAGATGAAAATTAGGACAAGAAAATGAATAAAAGTTGAAAAAGATGCCAAATGTGGTATCTCGACTAGATAGAGGTTGTGAGTCAACCAGATTCAACTCCAGGTCTAGAGGAAAGACCGGGGTAGAAACGTGGTATAGCCATGGGTGGCAAAGTAGATCAAAAGCATAAATCTCTAGGGCATAGGCTAAAAACTGAAACTTGTGTGAAAATAAAAAATTGTTTGATCAGGACACGAGGCCGGGAAGCTTCTGTATCTTTCGATTTCTATGTAGTATGGGATGCATAGGGATTCGGGGGTATGGAAGAAGCCTGGACTCGGAGAATGATGGACCATGTGTGGTAACTGAAACTTGTGTGAAAATAGAAAATTGTTTGATCAGGACACGAGGCCGGGAAATTTATGTATCTTTCGATTTTTATGTAGTATGGGATCCATAGGGATTCGGGGGTATGGAAGAAGCCTGGACTCGGAGAATGATGGACCATGTGTGGTAACTGATCGGTAACTCTGGTAGAACGGGTTTCTCTATGCTCACTGGTATGGGACGGTGGAGTATAGTGGGCTTGGAAACCTTAGTTATCGAGCAATTTGCGAAATTGTTTGGATGCGACTCTATTCTGGGTGAAAGCCTAAGTGGAAAAGGTAGAGTGGTATGAGACACTTGAACCTGAAAGCTTAGGTGGAAGCTTGGAACCTTGTTATGTAGCTTGAATGTAAGATTGTGTGATATGCATGTATTACAGCTTATTTGCTTTAAGCCAAATCCTATACCCATGCATGAAAAGAACCTAAAAGAAAAACCTTTAGGCCACTAAACAAATCAAGGACTTAGAAACAAGAATCTAGAATCATGATAGTACAAATATTTGACGAGGCAAATACTGATAGGGTGTTAAATTTATAGAAGATGGCTGGAACAAGAAAGTACCCTATTCGATCCACCACCTCTTATGAGATTGAGCCACGAGAACGGGAACTACATGTTAGAATGGAGGCACGGATGGAGGCCATGATGAATGAGATGTTGTAGAAGGTGTTGGATCAACTATTGAGGGCACTTCCACAGATAATGCCTCGGGTGGCTCATCAGCCTCGAGTACCTAAACCCACCCAAGTTCAATAGCCAACACCAGTTGCCTAGGATCTCGAACGTTGAAGGGCCCAGGAGGGCTTAGATGATGAGAAACAGAGAAAGATGCAGATAGAGCTACTGAAGCTCCACCTTACTTCATTCGATGGTACTACATATTGCATTTCTGTAGACCACTGGTACCAAGAGATGGAGAAAATTCTTAATATACTGAAGGTAACTGGGTTAAGACAGGTAGCACTGGCCACGCACCACTTCAAAAGACCAGCCAGAAGTTGGTGGCAAATCATGAGGATGGACCTTAATACAAATATTGATGCTATGAGCTAGGAAAACTTCACAGTGATCTTTTATGAAAAGTTTTTTTTTTGGAAGCGACTTTGAGCAAGCTCCAAGAGGATTTTGTTCGACTGAATTAGAAGGGCATGACTATAGCTGAATATGAAAGGAAGTTTACTGAACTGGCCAAATTCGCACCAGATTTGCTCAGGGAGGAGAAAACGAAGGCCAATTGATTCGCATAGGGTCTCAAGATGGAGATCCGAAAGATAGTGAAGACTTTTGGCCTAAAGATTTACAAAGATGTCGTCGAAAAGGCTCTAACTCTCGAACAAGAACTCAACTTGGAACAAAGGTTGAGGGCGAAGAATAAGAGGCCCGAGAATGAAAATAATCAAGGGCCTCAAAAGAAAAGTAAGAATGGTGGGAATGCACCACAGAGACAGGGGCAGAATAAAGACGAGTCAAGGGAGCAAGCTAAGAGACAAGGGTTGTGCTACATGTGTAGGCAGAGATGCCATATAACAAGAAATTGCCTGACTGCATTAGGTCAGGCACCCCAACAACATCAGAACACTCAGGGAGGAGGTCAGAACAGTCGTCCTCAAGTCAAGAAACAGTAGCAGAACGCTAATCATGGGCAGAACCAGGGTCGTGGTCAGAACCAAGCCAGAATGTTTGCTATTGAGACTCACGAAGACCCATTCCTTGCAGTGGAAGGTATGTTCCTGTTATTCAATGTTGTTGTGAAAATATTGTTTGATTCGAGTGCCTCAAAATCGTTTATTTCTGAGAAATTAGCAGATAGGTTACAACTTGTGACAAAAATACTACCCATGATTTTAAATGTGTCCACATCAATAGGGACCACTATGACTTCAAAAAGAATGTGTAGTTGTGACCTAAGGTTTGAGGATAAACTCTTAATGGTGGATCTATGTACTTTACCTTTCTATGACTATGATGTAATCTTAGGGTTGGATTGGTTAGACCAGTACCAGGCCCAAATAGATTGTCCTAAGAGACGAGTGACCATAACCTTACCTTCTAGGGAAACCTATAGAATCAATGGGGATATGCAACAACTACCGAAGAGTCCAACCTTAGCCTTGATGAACTGCTTAAGGCAGATGAATGAGTTTGAGGAACTCTATGAAGAAGAACTTGTTGAATTAAAGAAAATGCAAAACCTAGTAGTGGTTAGAGAGTACGAGGATGTGTTTCCAGATGACTTACCTGGACTACCACCTGCTAGAGAATTAGAGTTCAAGATTGAACTTCACCATGGAACCAACCCTATAGCCATACCTCTTTACAGAATGACACCAGTAGAACTAATCTAGTTGAAGTCTCAACTCGACGAGCTTTGGGAAAAAGGCTTTATCAGGCCAAGTGAGTCAACTTGGGGACCTCCTGTACGGTTCGTGAAGAAAAAAGATGGTTCTATGAGACTATGTGTTGACTACCAAAAGCTGAACCAAACTACAGGAAAGAATAAGTACCCTCTACCGAGAATTAATAACTTATTCGATCAATTGAGAGGAACCACTTATTTCTCAAAGATTGATCTTAGGTTAGGTTATCATCAGTTGATAATTAAGGAGTCGACATATACAAAATAACCTTTAGAACGAGATACAGACACTTTGAGTTCACCGTCATATCCTTTGGTTTGACCAATGCCACAATAGCATTCATGGATTTAATGGACTGAGTGTTTAGACAATACCTTGACCAGTTTGTAGTGGTATTCGTGGACGACATCCTGATTTACTCAAAGAAGAAGCCGAACACTTAAAACACTTGCAAATAGTGTTGGAGACCTTCAGAAGGCACCAATTATTTGCCAAGTTCAGCAAGTGTGAATTCTAGATGAAGACGATCAAGTTCATTGGCCATGTAGTATCAGAGGTAGGCATCTCTGTAGATCCGGAGAAGGTGGAGGCCGTCATGAATTGGAAGCAACCAAAGACAATTACAAAGATGTGAAGTTTCTTAGGCCTGACTGGATACTACAGAAGGTTCATCCAAGACTTATCTAAACTAGCAGAACCTATGACCAAGCTAACCAGAAAGGGAGTTAAGTTCAATTGGGATGAGAAGTGCAAACAATTATTTCAAAAACTGAAGAAAAGATTGATTACGACCCATACCTAGTCACTCCAACCGATGGCATTACCTTTACCCTTCATACTAATGCATTACTGAGTGGATTGGGAGCAGTATTGATACAAGAAAGACAAGTAGTCGCTTATGCCTCGCGACAATTGAAGGTCCATAAGAAGAACTACCCTACTCACGACCTAGAGTTAGCAGCCATTGTATTTGCCCTGAAGATTTGGAAACACTACCTGTATGGTGAGAAATTTGATCTGTTTTTAGATCACAAGAGCTTGAAGTACATCTACACCTAGAAGGAGTTGGGGACTAAAATCACCATGACCACTACTTTTCATCCTCAAACAGATGGGCAATCTGAGAGAGTTATCCTGACCTTAGAAGATATGTTGAGATCTTGTGTTCTGGACTTTAAAGGAAACTAGAGCAAGTACCTACACTAGCAGAGTTTGCTTATAACAATAGTTATCAGGCAAGTATCCAGATGGCTCCATATGAGGCTTTGTATTGAAAGTCCTGCAGATCACCAACGTATTGGGCCAAACTTGAAGATTATGTTCTTATTGGGCCAGACTTGGTGGAAGAAATGAACAACCAAGTTAAACTAATACAAAAGAAGTTGGTTACAACTTAGAGTCGTCAGAAGAGCTATGCTGACAAGAGAAGGATATCTCTAGAGTTTCAAGTAGGGGACAAAGTATTTTTAAGAATCAATCCTCAGAAGGGTATTAAGATGTTCAGATTCAAGGGAAAGTTATCACCGAGATTTGTGGAACCATTTGAAATACTTAGGAGGATCGGGGAATGTGCTTACAAGTTGGAGCTACCAAACTGGATGACCTCAGCCCACAATTTGTTCCACGTCTGGATGTTGAAAAAGTATGAACCAGACCCTTCTCACATCATCCACTGGGAAGAAGTAAATGTTCAAGAGGATGCCACTTCTGAAGAAGCGACAATTAGAATCCTTAATCATAAGGTACAAAACCTGAGAACTAAGAATATTCCCTTAGTTAAAGTGTTGTGGAAACATCATGGAATGGAAGAGGTTACTTGGGAGTTAGAGAGCGAAATGAAGACTAAGTACCCACATTTGTTTACTAAGAACCCATGAATAAGTACAAATTTCGAGGACAAAATTGCTTTGAAGGAGGGTAGAATGTAACACTTATGAATTTTGTATGAATTTCAGATAAAATAATTCGTTTGAGAAATTTATAATACTTTCAGATATAAATTGTGTAAATAAGTTAAATTAATTGAAAAACCTTGGTATCTGAGAATAAATAATAAAAACATATATATACACACACACACATATATAAATGGGTATATGAATTAGATAAATACAATTATATAAAAATATTTGTTATGGTTATATAATAATAATAATAATAATAATAATAATAATAATATATAATATGTGGGTGTTAAAATAATATCATACTATAAGAGTATGTATATAGAAATATATACATAATAGAATGTAAGTGTAAATGTTTAACATTTTTATTTAATTAAAAAAATGTTGTATGCTTATATTTATCTAATATAAGTATAACATTGTATAAGTATAAATTTATAATAGTATTGCATAAACAATTGTATGTATAATAGTATAAAATTATAAAAATGTAAATTGTAACATTTATTTATAACATTGTATGATATATATATGTATATATATGTAACTAAAGAAAGTTTCTAATTTCTACATGAGGATATGTTGCCCAAGTTTTGAATTTTCTACTGTAATAGTTTTTCTTCAAGATTGAATTATGTACTCAATTTTATTCAATTAATAAAGTTTATGAATTTTTTTTTATTTCTTGTATTATTGCCTTATTAAATTCCTAAATTTAAGTTATGTACTCTTAAATACTATTAAGACATGAAATAATTGAAATATAAAGTCAACTTATGTACTTGTAAAGTAACACTGGCCTAGCCTGCCTTGTGGTAAAGTTCAAATTGAAAGTCTCAAGGGTTGGGGTGTTATATGGATCGGCCCACACGCCCCAGCCATGCATCCCCTTCGTTCTTATTGAATTTCCTATGATTTTTCAACCATTTTTCAGCGAAAAAAATGAGCAAATCCATGGTTTTGAACCTTGGTTTTGTCAATCCAATCACCTTCCTGACTAAGCCAATACATGGAGACAACAAGGCATCTTGCATGGCAGCTCATGAGCCACATGGATGGCCACATGGCACTTCCTTTTGCCATAGAAGGACACCTCAACATGCAACAAGACCTCAACTCATGAGCAGATTTTCATTTCTGTTTCTGCAACCCATCTTCAACAATCCGTTTCTCCCTCATTTTGAATCCACTTTCAGTGATCTTGGATTCTTTGGAAAGCTGTCAGTCCCCTCTACAACATTGCACAAGTCATTGGTCGAATCCCACATCCATTTGAGACTAAGACGACTGCGAAAAGGTATTGTTTGACACTATTGCAGTTGAAAATATGTAGAAAACTGTGTTGAACTAATCTTCAAGGTGTTGATTCCTAACCATTCTAGGTCCATTTTCGAGGTAAAGCCCCTTTTTTGTTCCTTATCTAGTGTGCTTTAATCTCCAAGTGATGGAAATAAAAAACTGAAACTTAAACCTGTTTTACAAGGCACTAAAGTTGACTCTTTGACCAACTGTTACAACAGTTCCAACAGAAGACAGTTCTTGGAACAAGTTTTGAGGTAGCATTTGGAGTGGCTAGGAACATCTGTTTGGACTACGATTTGAGGCGTTTTAAACCTTACATCTTAGGCTAGAAGAAGGTATAAACCCCAACCCCTAAGTCTCTGAATACATAGTTTTGTGTCTATGCCAAGACGCCTAGTTACATGTAAGGATTTGGTACTTAGAAAATATTTTGAACTACTGATATGTGCTAACTTGTAGGGTATATTTAAGAATGATTATAGCCATGGTTGCTTGTTGCTTGGAGATGAGACTTGAACTGTTAATATTCTATGATCTAAATATTACAAAATATGTAAGATAGGGCCTTAAATGGAGCAATAGAGATGTTTAGGCACTTGAAAACCATAGGAAACTTGAACATTTGAACAATCTGTTACAATATAAAGAATGTAGGAGACCAATTGACTGGCCAAAGGTGGGTATTTTGAGCTAAAATTTGGTGGAGTGATCACTGGGCATGTCAAGATTATGTGTACCAAATTTCTCCCTAATCTGAATTGGGAAAGGGGGTCAACTGATACACCAATGGACTGTCTATCACATAGGATACCAAATTTTACAGTTCCTGTTACCACACTTAGAAACCATAGCAAATGATGTCCAAAAATTAGAATCTAAAATTCTAGTGAATGTTTAGGAGGTGTAAATAAAATTTGAAAAGTTTTGTGCAAATCTAATGTATGGATTGATCGCAAAATAATCAACAAATTCATTGCACAAAGAGAACAAAAAGCTTGAATTTGGGCTAAGTGTTGGAATTTGGCCTAAATGGGCCAAATTGGGTCAAAATTTTGACCTAATTTGAACCAAATCGACCAAACGTAACCAAATTTGATCATGTTGGCCAATTTTGACCAAGTTTGACCAGTTGACCAGGTTTGACCGAATGACCGAATTTGACCGAATTAAATTTGGGTCAATCTAAACTGATTAGGGATAGTTGAGTAAGGAATTAAGCCACATTCTAAAGAGGATTGAAATTGAGTTTAAATAATTCAGATTCAAGTGAGCACTTCAGGATTGGGTCAAGTGTCGATGGGACATTGGTGTATGGAACCTGAAGTGAGTAGTTTGTTTCAGGCATTTTTCGTAACTTGTGTTCCTTGCATAAAACTTGTGTTAAATAACATGGTTTAAATGGTTTAATGAGATTGAGATACATCTGATTGATTTGAAACATATAGATGTACACAGGTAATGAGACAATAGGCTTGACGGCTAAGCGTTGGGGTCAAGGTACACGATGTGATTGAGATTTAGACTCGAGGGACGAGTGACGAAGTTAGGGCATATGATTAGTGCGCCTAACCTCAGAACTGCTCAAGTACGACACTCGAGGACCAAGCGCAGGGTTAGGGTATTTAAGGAATATGCCTAGCTTACGACCCGCTCGAGTGGCTAGTACGTCTGATTCAGGACCCACTCGAGCGATGACCTTAGGGTTGGATTTGATGATTTGAACCCTAGTCCTGATACAGTTTTGAGCAGCATGTATTTGAGATGTTTTTCTATAACTATTGCACTGTTTATAACTGCTTTTATACTATGCCACGCATTCACACTACGTCATTTTACTGTTCATGCATACATGCACTGTTTTGGAAACAATGGTTAAGGGTAACATTCTGGTCTTACTACTCATTGAGCCACATTGATTTTTAGGCTCACCACTCTACTAATATTTCAGGCTCTTCAGTGGCTGATAGAGGGAAGGGCGTGGTGATTACCTAGTTCCCTGATGACTCATTTTTCCTTTTTTGGTCCTTTTTGTTTGAGGTTGGTCACTCTAGTGTATATATATATATATATGGTCAAATGTGTATTTTGGACAAGACAATATGTAATATGATAATCACTATTTGTATGTTTACTTACTTTTGCTTTTGAATCTTTAAATTATTCTGATATCACTTGTTGTTGAGGTTGGAGAGGCTTAATAGTGGTTGGGCAAACTTGACATGGTAAGTGAGTTCGTCGGACCACTGTGCTAGTCAGGCCACTTTCGGCCTAGGAAAGGGGCCTTGACACCTGGAAGAAAAAACATATAAAATGCATCTAAGAATGTTATGAACTGAATAATGACTATCTTGTATTCAATGCATATAATAACTGTATAATGTCTGATAAATATGTAATAACAAAAAAAAAAAAACATATGTATATTGTTTGGGAAGATGGCCAAAAATCAATGATTAATATTGAAAATACATATTTGACATAAAATGTTTTATTTACATAATCTGAAGATGTTAAATTTGAAATATAATGATAAAAAACACATAGTAGAACTAACTGTTTTAAAAAAAATTCAATAAACACGAAAATGTGCATCTATCATTACATTCTTCACTTGAACCCTTTGCTTCGATTGAACCATGTAAAGGATATTGAACCTACTTCTAGCTCTAGAATCACTCTTTGTCTCATCTTGTTTCAATTTACTGTGACTATACAAGATAAAAGCTAGCCTTTTTTTATTACTTGCTTCATAAAACTTAAGTAGGATAGCCTTTTCTATCATAAAATATTTAGCAAAAGAAGCCATGAAAATTTTGCAATCACTATCTTTTTTGATAAGTAGCCCATTAATGAATGATACATTGAATGATTTTTTTCCATCTTGTTTTATAGGTCGTCCCTCAACACATAAAATCAAATCATATCAAGGTAGAGTGGAAGTAGAATGAAATACACATTTAATGTGTCCCTGATAGAAGCATAAACAATAGAAGTACATAAAGAGTTATAAACATGTATGAAACCTTCTGCAACACTAATGTAAGCAAAAAACCCAATGAAATTCGGGAAGAGGACATGGTCAACATCAACTTGTGGGCTGTTGTAATACGTGTAATAACCAAGCATATACTCCAAGATCACAGTCTCTTCCTCAAACATGGCAATGGATCTTTTCTGTGAGAGGTACCTTTTGTACATAGATTAGACAATCTAATCAAAGATAAAATCCATTGCTATAAACTTCATCGCTACACTTTGATTGTACTATCCTTTCTTATTCAAGTAATAAAAGATCACATCAACATGTTAGCACAAAAATAATAATATCATCTACCTGTGTAACACCCCGCCTCCCCCCTATGGCCCAATAGATCTAGTTTTCGATTTGAAAGGCAACATTACTGAGATGCCCTTGAGTCAATAATAACAAGCGAGCACACTATCGTCACGTGCAAGCATGAATCATCAATGGCCACCCGAGAGGCGGGAGTGTCACTTTATCGCTTTCTCCTTTCTTTCTATCTCTTTTTACTGTCCCAATTCTATGAGACTTCCTATGAGATGTTAACTCATATGCATTCCATATAAAATAATTTGAAAACCATTTGATGAAATAAATCAATATTATTTATTCAAAAATCAATCTCAATAAGAGGTTTAAAAACCTTTGAGTTTATTATAACGAAATAAACTTAAACTGACAAAGGAAACTAGGGCCAACATGCCCAGCTAACAAGTACACTTTGAAACAAAATTGACTTAGAAATATTCTTTAAATCACACAACCTCTAATCTTTAGTTTCCTAAAATGTTAGAAAATGAGGGGTGAGCTCAAAAGCCTAGTGGATCATCCCCAATATTTAAATCATTATTTCAATCAAACAAAACATACATGTCAAACACTTTCATAGATTAGATGATTCAAATAGTTACTTGCTTAATAGTTGAATTAAGACCAAAAAGAATTTACTTTTGTTCCAAATTGTGGGCGAGAGATCAATCTTAGAAACTCAAACCCCTAATCAGCAAAGTGGGATTAATCTTGATATCCTGTTCTAAGTCAAGAAAATCAATAAAATATTGACAAGCTGGGTTCGGGATTGGAACACATATGACAAAGCTTTATCATTGCGTTGGTATGTGGTTATGATCTTTATTAATCTTTTTTTAGTGGTAAATCACACAATTACTAGATTAAATTAGAAGTGTAATGTATCATCATCATAAGCATGGCAGCAATTATTCATAAGCAGGGTAGCAATTATTCATAGAAATGTTAACATGTTATTTCACATAGCAAAGATCATGTATTATCATTCTGATAATCCTAAACATGCATGTTTAATTCAAGCATAGTAAAAACAATCAAATTCAAACATAACATGTGTATTCAATCCTAGACTAACAAGCATGCATGCCTATATCATTTGAATCAAAATAATAAGTTAAAACCAGAAATCATCCCTACTTATACACTTAATCCATTGTTGTTTTTGTACTGGTATTCCAAGCTTCTTGAGCCTTCAACCTTGAAGATTAAGATTCAACATGTTATTCTAAGTGATTCATGTATTTTTAGTGTTTTCTAATCATATTCTAATGGTTCCTTACCCTATATGGCATATAATATGCAAGGATATCACCATAGATGAGCCTAAGTATGGTCATAGTCTTGTTTATAGTAGTAGAAGAATGGATTACCGAGATAATCAGAGTCCATGAGTGAAAAATAGAATTGCAAGGTCATTACCACAGTCGGCTACCGCGGTAATCAGTGAGGACAGTTGTGTTATCGCGGTAACCAGAGGGGTTTGGCAGGGATCTGACACACTACCGAAGTAATCAGTTGCACTACAGCAGTAATCAGAGTGAAATTTCCTAAAAATAGAGAAAGATGAAGGCACTACCGCGGTAACCAATATGAAAACTGGATTTCTGGGTATATTTCTCTCATCCCTTGTGTTCGTACAATTTTGGTATCCTACTACTTTGATTTCTAGACCATGAAACATGTATGCAGGACTGAGACAAGGTCTTTATATCTTCTTTAATTTGTCAAATTCTCCGGTTGCTCCAAAAGAATGCCCAACAGAGTGTTCTTACTACTGTGATGCAGAACTTTGGTTTTTCCTCCTTTCTAATACTCTAGTTGTGGTGTAGAACAGCTAAAGAACAAAAGAATGTTAAGAAGAAGGCAAGAAGAGCAAGAAGAGAGAGAATTCGCACTTGCTCGAGTGATGAGAAAATGTGGTGCTCAAGCAAAGTTTATATAGAGTTTGAATTGACAGGTTTTAGAGAGTTTTGAATTGTTTTCATTGTAGAAACATTTCCCAAACTCTATTTTTCTTATTTTCTACGCACAAATATTAGCAAGTATTGTTTTTAAAAGTTGCCCATATGTTGGAAGTTTCTTATAATTGAATCTTTACAAAATTGTTTTATGCATGTTTTACTTGTATTACTGCGGTAGTGGAACAACATTACCATAGTAACCACAACACACTATTTTCATTGGATTTTCTAGGCAAGGACACACTATTGCTGTAGTGGTTTTCATTATCATAGTAACTAGTGGGTTGCATGTTTGTAGAGTTTTGTGTTTTGCTCCGGTTTGCCATCCTTTTCATATATCAAATTGTACATCTTTTGCACCATAAGTTTCATGATTTTCTCAAAGTTTATTTTATCTAATTTTATTTAGTTATCCAATAATTCCATCGAAATTTCTAGGTATTACAGCCTGTATATAAATTAAAGAAAATAATTGATATGAAATTTTTTAAGAAAGAAAACAAAAATAATAATCATAGTATTAGAAAAATCTATTTTCTATTCAATATGTAATATGTATACATTTTGTATAATATAGATATATAATTTGAGAAGAAAAGTACATTAGTCATTGACAATTGAATTAAAACACTTGTAAAGGTTGTTATATTGAAATATATATATATATATATATATATATATATTGTATGTAATATGTATAATATTGATACACAATCAAGATAATCATGTTAAAAAATAGTCACGTATCAAAGAGGAGTTTTGGTGGCTTAGTGTGAATAAAGTGTAGAACCAGTCCTTCTAGAAAATTTCAGCAATAGCAAAATCAAACGAAGGATTTAAAATATTTTCATGATCAGTATCTTTTTTTCCTATAAGAATATAAAGATAATAAGCAAATACTCATAAAAATCATAACAATAGATCAAATTGCCCTCCAAAAATGACTCATAATATAACTTACTTGCTGTGATTTATCTTGTCTTTTTGAAGCCACTTTTCAAATTCTTCTATGTCTAAAATACATCATTTTGTCACCAATCAGTGCATCTAAGTGTGAGACTCCCTTAGTAATTTCTTTGACTTTATGTTCTAAAGGTGAGACTCCCTTAATAATATTTTTGACTTTATGTTCTTTAGTAACAAAACTTTTGTCATCACATGTAAAAGTGTCGACAAAAGGAGATTGCAAAACTGATGCTGGGTGTCCATCAAGTCTTGTTGACATGTGGGTTTACTAGTTGAAGATGTGAATTGTAAACATCCTTCGAAAAAGAAGATAAAGCATCCTTTATTGTCAAATTCACTATTTCATCGATGTCGGTGTTTTGTAAACATTCAAGATGTAAAGATGATTTTGAATCATCAACAACATCTTTAATAAAAAATTGTGACAGAGAAAACAAGCGAACAATTCCTTAAAGATGGAAAAATAATTGTATTACGAACATTATAATTTAGAAAATGAACTCTTAACTAAAAGAAGAAGATTTCTTATGAACTTGCAACATCATGCGCAATGCAGTCAACAAGTGTACATGTTTTTTCGTAAGCTTTTTTTTACTACTCACACCTTCACTGATAAATAAATCAATCTTTAACATGAAAATTTATAGAAAGTAACTAAATAATAGGAAAATATGAAATCATAATCTCAAAAATTAGTTCAACAATGCCTTTTTCTTTCGAGTGTTTTGCTTGTGAGAACGATATTTGGAGCTTGCTTCCAAACCAACACATCCTTGTAACAAGCCCCATCATCATCACGATAATTCTTATCAACATCCTTGT